>JAPMOQ010052153.1:0-10907 GCA_026543055.1 Argiope trifasciata
TGTGTGTGTGTGTGTGTGTGTGTGTGTGTGTGTGTGTGTGTGTGTGATCCAAATGATAAACTATTTACCAATAAACTCTAAACATACTAATTTATATAGAAGTTTTATGAAAACAATATTTTTGAAAGCACAAACTGCTATTTTCCAGTTTCTGAGATCATAAAGCAATTTCATAACGAAATAATCTTAGAACAAGAATCAAAACCTTCAATGTTTCCAGTTTAAGAATGAATAAAATGATGTTTCCCCTCTAGGCGAAAGAGATAATACGTTTTTATCGAAACTGTTATTAAACGCGAGTGAAGTTTTTTTGAGCGTATTATAAAAGTTAAACTATTTAATTTCCGACAAAAAAAAAACTTTCCATAAAAATAACAGCTACGATGTTATATTTCAACCTTTTTTCGAAAACGCATCTGCTTTCAAATAACCATTCGTAATAATTAAGCTATACTGGTAAAAGCAAGTCAACCTTTTAAAAACGCATCTGCTTTCAAAGAAGAATACGTAGTAATAATAATGCAACACTGGTGAAAGCAGGTAAAAAAAATAGATGCGATTAAAAGATGTGGATGAATATTGTCAACATGATTTCGAGTTTCGATTATTTGTTGTCTATAATTATTAAAAACCTCTTAACGAAAATAGGATCATGTTATCACATGATAATAAAGTTCATGAATGCAAAATGAGCAACATTTTCCCTCTTACTATAAATTTTTAAATCGATTGCTTATTTCAAATTAATAACACACCCATCGGAAATATTTAAAGTGCGCGGGATCACTAAGGGTTTTAATTCAGCCAGATTGATAATACTCGTTGTGATAAGGCTTCACCGTGTTTCAGTTTGGACGTTAGGTGAAACTTCGCGAGGCTAAATAATCTGAGATGGTAATAGAAATTTGGAACTATAAAGTATTCGACTAAAATCCCGGTTTCATCCATCCATTATCTAACATACATATACTGTTCGACAACGGACTGTAAAACCCTCCGTGCTTTTGCGCATGTGTTAGGATGGATTTAATTTGACAACATAGGGATGAGAGGAGGAGATGTTTATATTTGACAATGGAGACGTTTCACGTTTTAAGAGGTTTAAACATTAAGGATTATTAGTAATACAGAAGGAAAAAGGTATTAATGCACAGTAAAATATTTTGCAGAAATTTCTATTTTATGTAATGGGTATAAGCATTAAATTATGAAGAAAGAGTAGTAATGTCTGAATAAGCCAGTTACAGCCACCAGATACTTGTGATCACTTTTGTCGAATGGTTATGGTACGTGGCTACGAAGCAAATGGTCCCATGTTGATTTCCACTTAATCCAACTGTAGTAGTATCTTAATTAGCCAGTAACAGGCCACTAAACATTGGTGATCACTTTTGTATAGGGGATATGATACGCGGCCGCAAATCTTAAGATCGTGGATTCGATTATTGGCGGAATTCAACCAACACATTGGAGCGACACCACAATACTATCGCCACGAATGAATGAAAAATTTCTGTTCTTAAAATTTGGTATTTACTTTTTTGTAAAATAATAATGATCTTTTTTATGTTAAAATACTTCTTATATGTTATTAAATTTTTTCTGCAATATTTTAATTCCTTCTTTTTTTGCTTTTTGGTCACAATATTTAATGATATATGTAAAATTTGTACCACTCTTAAAAACATTGAATTAGCCGTATCAATGCGAAATTTTGAGTTAAAACAAAATGCGGTCAGAAATGACTCAACTTTCACATACATATGAAGGGGGAAATAAAAGATTAAACTAAAAAGTATCTAAAAGGGGAAATCCAAGGTCAAAGGTGAATACCAGAAATACTCTTTTCATTTTCCCTTAATCCTTTATTTACCGAATTATGTTGCCATCCATTTTTCAACTTCATTTTTGCACCAGTAATTTAGTTTCCTACGCAGAATAATCCCAGGGAACCCAAGAAAAAAATGTAATAAACATAAAAATCTTAATAAATGTAAGTATTAACTAAATATTTTTCATCCCTACTTTTAGCTTATATTCACCTCATGCTATTTGAGTTTGCAAATGAGGAAATTTAGGTAAAAAATTAGAGAAAATTTATGTAAATTGCAAAACCCCTAGCAGAAATTTTAATCAGTATTTTCCAATTCTTTTTCCACAGAAGATATTGACAGCTTTGGTGAAGGCAATGAACTAAGAAACATTTGCATTTAGAAGAAAGTTATAGCAGTTCGAGTACTTCATAATTCAAAATTTATCAAAATTCATACATATAAACTACATTAAGCATCACTAAATTAAAAGCTATTCATATAGAAAAGGTATAAGCTATAGTCACATAGAAAAAAACAATAAGTCATATAGAAAAGGTATTAGATATATTTAACCCATTTGCATCATTAGCTTATATATACGCTCAATTTTCCTGGTCACTATCACTGGAGCATATTTATACGTTGTGTCATATTATATGCTATGCATAGAATATGATATATACTACATTCATATTATATACTATATACCTATATGCATCCCACATTTCAAATCTTACCACACTGAACAAAATGACCAACAAATAATACTCAAAAATGATTTTTTTTTCTACTTTTCTACAATTTACCACCTAAATATGAAATAAAAAAAATTTCCGTGATATGAGCCATTTTTTTCATATGATGCAAATGGATTAAATTTTACTTTCAAGTACCATCAGTAAATAAAGGGTTAATGAGATGAAATAGTCGAAATGTGGTCGTCTCAGAATCCGTTGACGAACAGTACTAGCTACTGAGCTTCTCACTGTATAATCTTCTTTTAAAACCATTAGTGTTTTTATTCAGTACAAAAATTACCATCCGAAACATTGGCGGCTATAAAACAAAAGAATATGAGATTCAATTTGTACTGCCCACCACCACCAGACCGGAATCTTAGATGAACTTCACGGGGTGTAGCACTGATCAAGCCATCTGGCTCGAGGCGACGAAACAATTCCAATGTTAATGGGGCACCTGCAGTCCACCCCTCAGATGGCCCTTTGTCGCAGACGATCATTGTTTCACCTTCGCTCTGACCCATTTCGTGATGTGCCATTGTGTTCGAAATGAATTACATTTTGGTCAGTGTGTACCGTTCGCAGACAGCGGTGTCTTTTGTTCGGAAGAAGGGTTTTGTCGATCGAACGTTATCGTTCGGAGCAGGTTTTCTTGCAAGGGTGGACTTGACACATTACAATGTCATCCAGATGTATAATATTTCAATGGATGAATAGCGGTTCGTCGCTGTTTGCATTTTGTTTGTTATCTCGGTTTTGTTTTCCTTTGTGGGACTTTGGATTGATTTTGAGGAATCTCTTTGTTTGTTTGTGATAACTAAATAGGATGCGGGAAAGGAATGCTTGAAAATTATCTGTTTTTAATGTGTGCGTACATATTAAAAGATTTAAAAAAAAATATTTTAACTTTAAAAATCCAGTTTTTTATAGTAGGCCTTTAATATATGTTTAAACTCATTTCACTGAGGAAGAACCATATTTCACTCATTATTAATTAATTAATTCTTAATGAGTTAATGAGTCCATTTTTTGGAATAAGATATCTTAAATTCTCATTTGTACAGACACATCATTCTAATTTCGAAAGATGCCCAATATGAGTATTCATATTCTCTGCCTCCATCAAGTGACAAAAATACATAGCTTTTTTTAAACTATTTTTTCATCAACGATAAATAGAAAAAGGGAGATTTTTTCTGTCTTTTTAACTTTTAAATGGTTATTAAATTTTTTTTTGTATATATAACTTTGATGGAGGCACAAAACATCCGCTGTTTCATGTAGATTATTTTGATAAATAAATAATTGTATTATATTTAGATAGAGTGTGAATTAATTGCAGAGATTGTAAAAAACTGAGTGTTTCGATAGTAAGAAATAAATACAAAGCAAACACTGTATGAAAAGCAAAAAAGTAACCTTTTTTAAGCACTGATAATTAGCAGAAAATGAGCATTTTCTTAATTAAAAAAATAACGCAGATTGTAAAAGCTGGAATTTTCCTCAACACTCGTCGAAAGCAAGCAACCCATATAAAACATCGAACAGAAATAATCCTTATCTGTTTCCGACGTTCTGTGAATTTCACTTTTGGTAAAATGAAAGTGTTATTGAAACGTCCAGTTGGTGTCACTTTACTTGATTAGTTTTATGCTTTGAAATCAGTATTTGCAGAAAGGTTAACCTCGTACAAAATAGAATTCTGTAAAGGAAAGAAATTTATTTTACAAATCTTCAATGATGTGATTCACCACAGTTGACAATTAGCCTCATTATCGACATAATAGAGAAGGACGGAGGATTTTTTCCCACGACTTTTCATTTTTCCTTTATATGTTTGCGTTTTCAGTTTGTAGCAGGCTTTCACAGAGAATCAAGGTTGCAAACTTTTTCGCATCTCACCGATGAATTCCTCGAGTTAGTGAAATGAATGACTTCTTTATATAATTTTATTTTTTGGAAATTTCTATGCAATTTTATGTTTTTATTATTCTTCCGATTGTTTAAATTTTTTACGGTTCTCTATCTCGGTTTAGTTTTTCAGGTGACACTGTAATGGAAGGATCCTGTTATGCATGCCTTCGTGGAAATAATAAATATTTATTCAGGTCGTTACTGTTATGAAAAATTAGTTACTGTTGAGATTCATATTTCAAAACACAGTTTTGTAATTTCATTCCATTAGTTTTTATTTTTTAAAAATTGCTGGCTAAATTATCTTACAGGTTACCATAGCAAAGCTAAAATCTATCTATCTATATATATATAATGAATGTTTGTCTGTATGTCTCTTATGCTTTCCTAAATCTTTCATCCGATTGCGATGAAATTTGGTCGGCTTATTAATTATACCTACGGGATGGTTATAGGCATAGTACAATTATCTAAAATAAAAATTTGGATCTCAACCGCATCTGTTGACCAAGGATGAATCTCCAAATAACATCGCCGAGGAGACACAATTTATGCTGTGGAAATACTAAATCCAAATTAAATGCTAATAGTTCGCAGTTATAGTACACAGATGCAAGTTATTCTCAGAGGTAACAATTTTATTACAAACCAGCGGGTGACCGAGCTCCGCTCGGAGAAAACGGGTATCGAAGCTAACTCGAAGATTTAAATTTTCAATTGTGATTTATCAAACCAATACATGCCATAAGAAAATTTGTGAAACCATTGGTGAAAAGATAACCGGTTAAACCTCGGCTTTTCATCGTCCACCAGCGATGTCATGTCTTGGTGTTCCATTGGAAATCCCCATCTGCTCTGGTCTCTTCCATGTTTGCTGACCATGCACGGAGTGTTTGGGTTCATATCACCACACGGATAATGGATCATCCATTTCGAGATCAGTTCCTTGAGGTCCGGATCATCTTCTGGAAACTTTATTAGTTCGCCATATTGGCTATAGATGGCAGCACGTTACCGCTTGAAAATTTAAGTAGCCATTATGGCGAACTAATAAAGTTTGAAAATATCCTATCTGTAACTCCGAACTGCTCGACCGTAGCGCTTCAAAACCGGCGCCAATCGATTCCTCGTGGCCAAAAACCCCAGACCCCCAAGTTTACCGGAGTTTATTAATTCTGGGGCGATTTTCGTCTTGGCAACCATTCCTCGTATTCTAGTATTAGATATAGGAGAAAATTTTGGGGAGTGCGGTCCTGGGGTTTTTAAATTTTAGCTTTTTTCGCAGTAACTTCCATAAATATTGCAGTAGAAATAATTTTGGGCCATCTTCATTTTCAAAAAATTATCTTTTCAACTATATTTACGATTTTATGGTATGAATATATTTTCTATGTTTAATCCATTTTAAAAGAAATTATTTTAATCACATTTTCTAAAAATGAAACTTGAGAACTCCGAACGAATATGAAACGAGTCTCGAAATACAATAAATAGTTTCTTTCATTAGCATTCCGAAAGAACACCAAATTTTACAATTCTGAAAGTATGCAAGAATCTAATATGTAAAAAGGGATATATGCTTGTGTTTTATGTACTGTCGTACCGATCATCCTGTTTCGATAAAACATTGCCAAATTATTGATTGATTTCACTCAATATTGTTTTTTCGGCGTCAGCAAAGCTCCGGGTACCAGCTAGTATACTATAAAAATTAAATTATTATTTGAATAAATATTACATAGACCTTACACTCCTTTAATCATTATTTCAATGTTACTAAAATTGCTGAATCAGTATATAATACAGACGTTTAACTAGGGGTAGGAAGTCCTCCCGCTGGTGTGGCGTGGTGTGGAGAAAAGAGGTGCCAGCTAAGGCGTCGTCCTCGTCATCTGACCGTGGTTCAAAATGACGAGGCCCGTTCCAAAATAGCCCTCGTGTTGCTTTAAAACGGGACGTTAATATAACTAAACCGAACTAAAACTTAACTCGGGGCAGGAAATCTAATATGCCGTTACATATGAACAAGAGGGTGACCGAGCTCCGCTCGGAGAAAACAGGTATCGAAGCTAACTCGAAGATTTAAATTTTCAATTGTGCTTTATCAAAACAATACATGCCATAAGAAAATTTGTGAAACCATTGGTGAAAAGATAACCGGTTAAAGTGCAAAATTGTAAGCTATTCTAAACAAAGTTAGAGTTTGGAAAGGGAACTATTCTATACAAAGGTAAAGTAAAGGTAAAGATTGAAGTGTGTTGAAGTTCAATATTTTTGACAAATTTATTTAGAAAAACCAAACATATATACATACATAAGAAACATATTATAAACCTATAACAGCATAAACATAAAACTTTATTAGTTCGCCATATTGGCTATAGATGGCAGCACGTTACCGCTTGAAAATTTAAGTAGCCATTATGGCGAACTAATAAAATTTGAAAATATCCTATCTGTAACTCCGAACTGCTCGACCGTAGCGCTTCAAAACCGGCGCCAATCGATTCCTCGTGGCCAAAAACCTCATACCACCAAGTTTACCGGAGTTTATTAATTCTGGGGCGATTTTCGACTTGGCAACCATTCCTCGTATTATAGTATTAGATATAAGAGGTATGATAAAGCATTCTCACATATTTTTTTCAGAAGATATATTATTGTTTCCGCATCAGAAAATGAACTATAAAACAACTTAGGTTCCTTGTCCTGCTGGTGTGGAAGTTTGGAAAGGGGTGCCAAATTAGGTGTCATCCTCTCATCTGACCACGGCTCAAGTTTAGTTTATTTACATTAACGTTCTGTTTCGAAGTTAGACCAGGGCTATTTCGGGATTTTGAACCGAGGTCAGATGACGAAGAGAACACCTGAGCTGGTACCCTCCTCTTCAAACCTTCCACACTTCACCAGCGGGAGGACGTTTGGCCCCGAAGAATTTAACGTGCAAGAGACCTCCTCACACGACGGTTCTTCAGTGAAATCGAGTCTCGAACCTGCAACCCTCCGGTTCCGAATCCGAGACCTTATCACCAGGCCACCGCGGACTCTGACCATAACAAGCGGAACGTTAATACAACTAAACTAAACTCAGGTTGCTGGTTGGCTTTGATGGAAGCGACCTGATCTGGGCTGCTTCATTTCGAGATACTCCGCTTATTGAAGAATGGGAACGCTTTCGCGTGTGATGTGGACAAGTGGTGTTTGGTTGGTACTGATTTTTTTTTTCGTCCCTATCACGGCCTCAGTATTTCCTCGGAAAGTGTAGACTCTACTAAAGAGTACAAAATAGCTGCGTAAATTTTACTTTTTATTCCTAAAGTCTCCAAAGTTCTGGGTTGAGTCATCATATAAACTGGACAGAGACCGGCTCCCATCTTTCACTGCTCGTACTAAAACCAGCCGTAGAAATTCTGGAAGGTAGAATTTTGACTGTAATTCGTAGCGACCAAATCTGGATTTTAGCTGCTTGACAGCTTCTTCTTGTTGTTGTTACTTATGGCACTCTACAAGCCCACCGACCGAAAGTTGTCAGTCATTTAAGCCAAAATGAGCGTCTCTTGTTCTTTCAGCAGCTCCAATTTTCGCCAAGAGTATGACTTAGCTACTTCATGTGTCACATTTGCGTGCACAACCCTTTTTCACAGAGGGGCACATTCACACTATTCGCAGATAGAACACGGAAGCAGAACAACCATGCCCGAACCCGGTCTCCAACCCGGGACGCCCAAAACACGGGGAAGACACATTACCCCTATGCCAGGACTTAGTCTGATTGCTTCTTTGTAATTCACATCTGAACGAGGATCTAAAAGCTCTCTTTCTGGATGGTCATGAACAGTAACCTGTGATAAGTGCTGAAATATATCGTCATCAGCTATGTTGACATTGTCAATTTCTTTGACTATCTCAAACATTCTAAACAATTTCTCCATTAAAATTTTGGAGCTCCAAATTTCTTTTCGTAGAGTCTTCTAGATTTCTCACATGATTTCTGTAACTACAGGAATGGAATTTCCTCGTTTTGTTTTCTACTTTCGTTTTTAAAGCGATGCATCTATCGTTATATGTTTCATTTGTTTCAAAATCAGCCATATGCTTGCTTTCATCAGAGATTTCTGATTGAACTTCATTCAAACTATTGAATTTCCGTTCCAAATTTCCAAGTCAGCCTTCTCCCGAATTTCTGCTTCTAAAGCACTGGCGGCGTTTGTAAATGTCTGTTGCAATGGCTGACGCTTTCTTTATAAATTTTCCATACTCGAAAAATATTGTCAAGACTCAAAGATCAGTTTATAAACTTACTTGCTTATAGTTTTGTTCAGCAATACATGTTTCGTTTCCTCTAGAACGAAATTTGATCTCGTCGTCAAGCGACAATTGTTTAAAATTCAAAGTTTACGTTTATTTTATTTTATTCAATAAACGAATGAATGACACATTTATAAATAAGAAGAAATTTTCAACATATTTTAACACATTTTTATTTCACTTACTTTTCTGTTTTTTTTATTACCTAGTTACAAAAACAAAAAAAAAACCCCGAAAAAAAAGTCTTTTTTTTTAAACATATGCAAATCACTCTTGAAACTTATCTCACTAAACTTTGTTGTTTCTGAACAATAAAAAGAAACGGAAGTTTGTGAACAAGATAAGAAATGGAAACAATTGAGGTCATTTCAAGCTTCTGACAAGTATTTTTTTAACCTATAGAAAAGGTTGAAAGGGTTTAATTGAACAGTAATGGCTAGAAATAAGTTTATATATACTTATCAAGCGACGTATTTAAATTTTTATACAAATATTCCTTTAAGTTTTTATACGTCCTTTGATTAATTAGGCAGAGCAGGTAAGAGAAGTTTAGTTTAGTTATTTTAACATCCCGTTGTAAAGCAACACTAGGGCTATTTGGGGGCGGACTTCATCCTTTTGATCCGCGGTCAGATGACGAGGACGGCACCTGCACTGCCATCCCCTCTCTCCACCGCACCACACCAGAAGGAGGAAGTTTGGCCATACAGATTTAACGTGCAAGAGACCACCTTAAAGCTTTATTACACGGCGAAATATCGTCTGCACTTTTCGTCAGCAAACGACAAGGAAAGTGACGTTCCTTGTGGGATGTCACTCCAAAGTTTCACATGATTGGTTGAATTTTGTTTGTAGAAAATATTTCCGTCACTATTGTCAGTATTTTCAAGCTGATTAAAAAAGCTTACGATGACGAAAAACTAGCTTGACCGTTTACTTGAGGGTAGAAACGGAAAATTGCTGAATGAAACTGCGGACGATATTTCGCCGTGTAATAAGGCCTTTACATGACGGTTCTTTTGTGGAATGGAGTCTCGAACCTAAAACCCTCAGGTTCCGAAACCAAGACCTTACCACCATTCCACCACGGCCCCAGGTAAGAAAGAAGGAACAAGATTTGTAGTTTTTGTTCAGAAATTACTTGCGTAGAGTGAGATAAAGATTTAAACATTTTTTTTCTCTCTAGTATTGAGATTAAATGTCAAAAATTATAAAAAAGTAAAGAATTCTTTTTCTACTATTATTCTGCCCTACAATAAAAAACTGTACGCTAGTAGATTGCATTAATAAAATATACTCATTTAAATAATTACTCACTGTGACGAAATCCCTCAAAAACCTGAAATGCATCGAAATAAAAGGAGTTTTTAACAATATTTTTTGATGTCTTAAAAAGTACAGTTTTTTAATTATTTCAAACTTTTAAGTCTTTTGGAATTCATGGTTTTAAACTTCAATTCCAAGTAAATACGAAAATATAGAATCAAACATTAAGTAGATTAATCGGTAAGGTGATAATTTTTAAAAATAATTTAAGTGAAATCTACTAATGCAAGTTTCAAATTATCATGTAAGAACATCACTATTTTTTAAGTTATTATTTGTCTCAATTAATTTAAATGATTGACCAGTTCAAACCGGTTGGAAATAACCACGAGACTTTTCAATCGGTCTCATGCGTAATTTTTTTAAACTTTCATTTTCACTTTTACTAGCTTACAAATCAAGTTTTGGAGCTCCACCGATTTTGAGATGAAAGAAACCCATCGTTTCTCTAAATATAGTAGCATGCATAAACTGATAGTATCTTTATTGTTTCAAACCGGTTTAAACTAGTGAAAGGCTTAAATTAATGAAGACAATCCTTAAGAATTCAAGGAATGTATTATTTGAAAATCAAGTTGTAATTTTAGATGGCCATAAATCGCCAAATGCATTATTTTCTAATAACTCTATTTTAACTAATTGAAATGCCTGAAACTACAATATTTATCAATTAAATAAGCAATGTTTTTACTTTTTTGGTTTATTTTTTAAAAAAAACGTTGCTTGAGTTAAGCTATAACCCTGTGATTTCCAAGAGAAATATTGCAACAGCAGACGATAGATAATGGAAAAATTGTATTGTGAA
>JAPMOQ010052166.1:0-15053 GCA_026543055.1 Argiope trifasciata
AGTTGCCTGAACAAAAATTTTTTCAAAAAGATCCCTGTGTTTCCCCTGCTTTGAGGTTGACATGCAGAAATCCCTATGAGAAATTTAATACTATATTAGAACTGAAAACAATATTTTCACTGTAAAAGTATTCTATGGAAGACGAGAGAAAATTAAATTGTCTTTTTTTCGACACTTCTGTTTGTCCACGCCACTTGTAAATATGCCAGCTGGTATCTCCTCTTGAGAGAAAGAGAGAATAAAACGAACTTTTAAATAAAAAGTCTTCTGTTTCTTCGAACCTGCCGTCTGCTTCCAAATTTTTAAATCTTGACATATTGATATAAAGACCAAATTTCTATGATATATATTGATTATTATGATATATATTTAAGAAAAATTTGAAAACAATTATGACAAAAAAATTTCCATTTTTACTCAATAATAAAAATATTTTTTATAGAATTTCTTATCTTCCAATATACATATGTGTAGCTTTCGTTAGTTATATCATTTTGGGATTTGAATCTTTCTATTTTGCAAATAAATGTCAAATTTTCCTGAAGAAAATATTGCAAATAATGCGTTGTTATTTTAAGGTCTGGATCCTGGAGGATTATCGAAACTTAAACCATTTGAAAGAAACATCCGTATCAATTATACAGATGCTGATTTTGTTGATTTAATACATACGAGCGATGTTTTGTCTGGTAAGTTTCTGATTTTTTTTTATTGATCACAAATTGGCAAATTTACAGACTGCAAATTTAATTCTTATTGGATTAGTTATAAATATTTTTTTTTCATTATGGAAACATTTGATACCCAAATAACATTAGATTTGCATAAATATAATAATAAGATATCTTTGGTATAAATTCATGTTTATGATCTTATCAACAAACCATTTTTACGTTCCCTGCTTTCTTAGAAATGAAATCTATGTTATTCCATAGTCCTGCATATGCCCTGTATACATGAAGCTTTCTTAATGAAAACTAATTCAATAACACTTCAATACTATTAAGGAGATATATTATTCGAAAAATCATCAAACCATAGAAAGTTCTTTTATTGGCTCATATGATAAATTGTGTCATTCTGAATGTGCCTGCAAAATTTTAGAGACGTAGATTTATTTTTCATTAAGTTATTGAATAATTTTTGATACATAACAGGAGAGTAAACAATGTTGTCACACCTACTTTTTAGATTCAGACGTATATGAAAGAACCTCATTTGGCAAAAATATTGTCAATTTACCAAGGACATTCAGGAAATGAGATATTAGAGCGATGTATTTTATTCAAGGCTCAAACATTCAATGAGACTCTCCACAATGTCATTAAGAACAAATGCTAAAAAGTTACAACTGCATAGATCAAACAGAATAGCAAAAATAGCAAACAAAATAACAGAAATAGCAAACAGAATAACAGAAATAACTAACGGAATAATAGAAGTAGCAATCATAATAGCAGAAATATATAAAAAAATATTTAAATACAGTTACTTACATTTCAAAATAATCTGAATGAAACCGTAGATGTTTTGTGCCTCAATCAAATTTATATTTATAGTAATAAATTTTTAATAGTTATTTAAAGTTATATAAGTTATATAAAAGTTAAAATCTCGCTTTTTCTATCAATTATTGATGAAAAAATCGTTAAAAAATTATATAATTTCATAACTTGATTGAGACGACAACATAAAGACTAATATCAGGCATAATTTCGAGCTATAATTTTGTGTATGTATAAATTATAATTTAGGATATCATATTTCAAAAATGTGCTAATTAACTCATTAAATATTAATTACTTATTTAAAAATTAGTGTAATATGGCTTTTTTTTCTCACAGAAATGAGTTTAAACATATTAAAGGCCTACTGTGAAGAAATTAGATTTTTGAAGTTAAAATTTTGAAAAAAATCTTCCAGAACTACGTACACCTTAATTTCAATTATCTAAATCGTATACATCAATATCTGTAAACAGTATTAATGGGAAGATAATATCGTGATTATTTTCAGTTCGAGGGCTTGGAAATTTAGAACCTGCTGGTCATCTCGACTATTATGTTAACGGTGGCGTAGATCAACCTACTTGTGAAAAAGGAAATACATACAAAGTATTTAAAGGTGAATCTGTGACGGGTAAGTAAATTACTGCGAAACAACATCTTGTTTTTTTGAAATTTAGCATTGATTTTAATAAAAAAATCAATGCCTTTTTTTTTCAAAATTCTAAAATTGTTACCATTTTTTACTTTTCTTCTTCATTATTCCTATTCTTTAACATTGGAAAACATTCTAATAAACTGACTTTATTAAATATCTGAAAGAATCAATTTGATTACTCTAGGGATTATTAAAAAATATACAGATTTGACTAGTATTTCACCTTACATTTAGATAGGACATTTTGGATATGTTAGATATAAATAAAGCCTACAGTGTTTTGAAAAATACAAGAGCTATTAGCTAATTTTTAATTACTTACTTATAACCAATCAGAAAGTTAATCTCATCTTGGTGCTCTAGACAGCAAAGGACATTCATCTACTTTTAAAGACTCCCTTAAGAAGATAAGGATTCCTCATAATTTCCGTATGCTCTATGATGATGACCATGGAAATTTACTCAATAGCGAGTTCTCCTCAATCCATCGTTACAGGAGATAAGTCTAACTTATTGGGCTCAGCTGTGAGTTAAACATCATATTATTTGAAGATCAAACTCAAATTCATTAGGCTCCACTCTCTGTTAGCCATTCTATTGTCTGGAGGTCAAACATAAACTCATTTGGCTCAGCTATGAGTAAACATCTTACTGTTTGAAGGTCAAACGCAAACTCATTAGACTCCTCTCTCTGTTAGCCATCCTATTGGCTGGAGGTCAAGCGCAATCTCATTAAAGTCAGCTGTGAGTTAAACATCATATTGTTTGAAGGTCAAACGAAAACACATTAGGCTCGGCTTTCTGTTAAGCATCTTATATTTGGAGGTCAAGAGCCAACTCCTTAGCGCATTTTATTTACACATATAGACACGGCGCAAGATCCAGCTTAAAAGTGTTACTTATCGATTGTATAATTATCTTCGTTTATTTACTTTATGTTTGCAATAGTAACATGTTTATAATATCATTTTCGTTCCTATAAATAGGGAATTGTAAATTTCATTTCTAAAAATCATCGATTACTTTTTTTAAAGATACTGATTGGTCTATAGATTTTTTAAAATTCGGCAATGAAATATAATTATAAAATATTTTTCAAACACCTGTTAAGTTCAACACATTTCTAGAAAAATTTCAAATCTAATTCAATTTTTAAACATTCTAAATGCATTGAGTCTAAATATAACTTAATTTTGTTGGTTTGGTTATTGATTTTGTTATATCATCCTTTTTTTTGCCTTATTTTTCAGTTCAAACGCTCTTGGACAAGATTCTTTGCAATCACTTCGTCGCTATTGAGTATTTCACTAATTCCATCAAGGATGATTGCAAATTCGTTGCCAGGCAGTGCGAAAGCTATTCGAAATTCAAAAAAGGCGATTGCTCATCTAATATCATATCGGAGATGGGATTTCACGCAAAGAAAATAGAGGGAATACCACCCAAGTCAAAGTTCTACCTCAAAACGAGCAAATCTTCTCCTTATTGCTTGGGTTAGAAAAACCGGAATTGAAGAAAAAAAAATGTTTATCAAAAATTGTATTTCTTCTTTACATTAAATGTTACCATAATAATGAATAAAACATTAAATATTGCTGATAAAGCACACTAAGCAGTTATATTTTCATAACTTTACACGGAGTGCATTTATATTATTCATTTGGTGCGAATTTGCAATGCAGGATACAGGATTGATACATGATACAGGAAAAGACTTACTGACTTTATTAATAATTCAATAAATTCCATATTAAATTTTATATTACTACTTGAGCATGAAAACTACGTCTTCTCGGTATTCTTTCAAATGTTGTTAATATTTTAAAATTACATAATAATTGTTCCCTAATTTAAGAATAATTTCAGAATGTTATATCCAAGTTATGATTACTCTAGAAACTTAAGTACAATCTTTATTCACTAGAGGTTTTCACCAACTTAATTTTTGACATTTTTTTTTCATTGCAACAGTAAAAACTTTTTGGTATCCTTTCTTCTAGCAACCAATGTTGGTAGACATTTGGCAAATTTCTCGAATGTTGACACTATTTTGCCATGCTTGGTGAGAAACATGATACTTAAGGTATCTATTTGATTAAAAAACAATTTATGGCCAACGTTTATTTTTTTTTGTTTTATTAAAACACTTTTTTTATGGATTTCCAAATCGTTCTTTGTTTTAATTTTATGATAAATCTGTGAATTTTATAGACACTTGTAACTAGAAAAAAAAATGGAAGTTGGAAGTCTTAAAACATTTTATTAAACACACGCTTCTATTAATTATAATTTAATTTACATTATATTCTAGCAGCAAGCCAAGCGTATTAGAATACGCTTTGCATAGATTTAACGTTGAAAGGGTTGGCAATTACACCTACTTTTGAACATTGTTTATATTATTTTTTTTAATTTCATAGATTGTCAAAATTTCAATCATTTGATTACAATACAATTTTTCCTTTCTCTGAGTAATGTAGTCTGTAAGAAAGTCAATATCGACATTTTGACGAATCTTCTCGTTTTAGAGCTACTGAGCTATAATTATATCTGCATATGTGTGGAAAAAACGAGTCAAAAATGCTTTCGAATAATCCAATGAAATTTGTTATATAGTTATTAAGCCAAATATGTAGATTTTTATCAATAATTTAACCCCAACCATCCAAGAGAAATGTGTCTGTACCTATCTGTCCAATTACAAATAAGTGCGGTGAATACAAAATATCTAGATAGAAGATCTAGATAAATGAAAAATGATACGCGAATCAGTGTTTTAGGCTAGTTATGGATTAAATTTGGACCAAATCTTCCTAGTGGCAACTCTGTAGTTTTAATTGTATATAACACACGATAATATAAAACCGAAACTATGTGAAATAATGAAATTTGGTATGTAAACTTGTGGCCAGACTGCAGTCTCATATTAAATTTCGGTTCTTAGTTGATAGAAGTAAAGAGTCCGAAATATACAGTACGAGTCTAAAATCACGAAACATACTAAGAGGGGTGGTAGAGCTCACTTTAACAAATAATTGTTATTTAAGTTTGTCTCGTGGTTGTATACTCACTTGTCAAAGATTCAAGGCCAAAGATAACATGATAATAAAATATTTTGCAACTACTCTTCAACAACAACAAGTGCTTAGTAAGGAATCAATGTTTTTATTTACTATAATATGATGAACTAAACGTCCATGAGTGTGACTCTGAAAATAAAATTCTGAGTCACAATGCATTTACGGTATTGTTTAATTCTATATATTTTATGTGATAGTGGTGGTGGTGGGGATGGAACACTATTACAGAATATGCAACAAAGTTTAAGAGACTACATTCTGTGATTTGAAACGTATTTTAAGGATGTATTGATGACTTGTTAAAGCTAGCTGATATTTTTAAAAGTACAAAATTATACTATCGTAGATAATCAATAAGCCATCGAACTGCTTTTCTATGAAGTCGAAATTATTATCTGTTATGTCATAAAAAATTATTTAGTCATGCAAATTCAAATAAAAGAATAATATTCGTAAATATTAGTATAGTATGTAAAATCGTAACTTTTGTGAAATTGAAGTTTTTCATTCATTATTTATCGTTTTTATGCAGAATGTTTTGTACAAACCTCATTTGTAATGAAGATAGGGATATTCAATTTTTCCTGTTCATTTGTATTTTGCTTGTTGGATCGCATCTTTGTCACAAAATATTTCCAGCTGTAAATCTGTCCGAAACCTTACTAGTACCCAGTATCCATTCTGTGTCATTCCAGGAATTTAATTTCGCTAAGTCCACTACAACGAACAATCAAATAAATAAAATCTGGCGGGTTTATGAAAACTTCTATACGGCTTAAATATCTATCGAAAACTTTAAAATATATTTCTCTTACGATAAAAATATAAAATTCTTATTTGACAACACTGTATCTGTCAGTTGGAGACAAAATGTCGACGAAACACAAGCCATCAGCTTCACTCAAGGTATTTATAATGTTTTATAAAGGTTTTACTAATAAATGTGCACGTTTGTTTGCTGAAATAACTTTCTAATATTGCAATTTATTGAATCACTTATACAGAAATTAAAAAATATAAGAGAAAATAACATAAATAAAAAATATTTGAAAAACATCTTGACAAATTAAGGGTTAACAATTTCATCTGCACTTTCTTTAGATTCTTCCCAATTACTTTTACTTAATCTTATGTCTTCATCAGAATCTAAATTAGAGCAAGACAGCTAGCCAGCATCCGATTCATTCTCAGATAACTCTCGCAACAAAATAGTGTTTTTTCAGGGCTTAGATAATTTCTATGAGTCATTGTTTCAGGGTGTCTGCTCTAAGATTCAAAACTCCAATGAAATTTGTTATGCCCAGATAAGTAAATGCTATGTAGCGAAGCACTGGTGTTCAACAATTTTAGAATAATTGATTTATTTCTACTGTGTACCTAATAATACTGCATTCAAGGTCAAACAAATGACTGATTGTATTTTGATAATTTTGTTTTACTTAATGAACTATCGTTTATTGAACGACAGCTGTTTTTAATGCTAAATTGCATGTCGAGGGCTTTCTTGCTCATGGCACTGTACAGGCCCACTGATAGAAAGCTGTCAGCGATTTAAACCGAAATGGGCTTCTCTTTTGTTTGTTCAGCAGCTCCAACTAGGACCAAGTATACTACATGGTTACTTATCTCCTTCACATTCCTTTGTACAACCTTTTTTACAGAGGGGGTGCAAATTCACAATACTCATTCCCAGATAGAAAACAGAAGAAGGCACTCTACCCCTATGCCAGGAGGTTGGCATAAATTGCTATGGTGTTAAATCGGCACCAGTGGATTTTCTACGCATATTTAGCTGTAAAATCCCTACTAATTACTTAGAACCACAAAAACTTTTTCTGGGTACCCACAATGAAAAATGATTAAAAGTCATTAAAAATTTCCAAATTCCCTGCTAAAATGAGGGAATGAGTACAAACTATACAGGCTCCGACATCCAATAGGCATTCTAGTTTTAATGTAGTAGATTTTCACCAAGTTCTGCAAATTTGGAACAATAAAGCTATTTAAAATATGAAAACACACGCATTTTACCTTTTAAAGTGTTAGAGATACTTGCTTAGAAAGGATTCTTGATTAGTTTAATTATTAGTTATTCTCACATTTTAAAAATATACAAGGATTATAAGAAGGAAGAATATTTAAATATGAGCAATTGTCCCTCTTAAGCATCACAACAATAGCCGTAACTGTCTTTTCACAAAATTTCAAGGCGCAATTTGACCCCAATATTTTTAATAAAGGCAATAGATATTTTCCTCAGTTTATGGATTTTTGTAAATGGATAGATATTTTAGAATTTAAGTATTATCATTTCTGTTGTCATTTGCTTTTTTAATTCTACAATCAACAATTCTGTTAGGGAATTTTCATATTGTAAAATAAAAATTCGATGAAAATCTAAAACTAATACTGCTACAATCAGAGATGTATTTGATTCCACCAATGCCTGCATACACGAGAAAATTAACAAGCAATTTCACTAGCAAATGTAATTATAAACCAGTGGAAAGGTATTTTCTGAACTCTCTTCATGATTTCTCATAAACTTGTCATACCAGAGAATACTTTATATAGCATTGATGTTCATTAGTTACTAAACATTAACTTTAGACTTAAATTTAGCATTTTCAAGGAATCTATCATATCATCCATGGTGGAATTAATTTGACTATTAATTCCTGGCACGCATTAATATTATTTAGAAATCGAATTTCTGGTTTAGCCACCTTTTCTTAACCTAATGAAAAAAATTAGCCAAAACTGTATTTTTAATCATAAAATCAAATTCCAAATTTGATATATTTAAGTGATTGTGTTTTTGAAATATCGCGTTTATATCTTTTCTAGAAGTTCCGATCGATAGACTATCAATATTTTGTTGGATATGCCTCAATATTTGACAAGGACCTATATTATAACTGTTAAATATGTGTACAGAAACTTATTTAAGTTGATATTTTCTTTTTTTAAAAGTTATATTCGAACATTCAAACTTGTTTCCTACCTTCCTTACAGAAAATTTGAAAGATTGCAAATTTGGTGTAAAGTTCCCGTCACAAATTTCAAGCGTCTAGTTCAAAGAAGGCATGAGTTATTTATGTTTCAGACAGACTGATGGAATTTTTTAAAACCATATGTAATATCTACAATAAGTTCACACAAACTCGCTCTATATTTATTTAAAAGTTTTGTTTAAATGTTTAATCTTTGATAAAATCCTTTTTTTCATCCACTCAAAATACAATACATTTTTTTAAACATATAGTGGATAACACTCGATGTTAATACAGTTGTTTCAAATATTAATTCATTAATAAAATTGAATTAATTTTTAATGCTTCAAATAGAGTTTTAGCAATTTTTAATGAAAACTGAAATTAATAGGCAGTGGTAAAATGCAAGGATTTCGGTATTTTCCAAGTGTAGGTGAAAAATGTGAATTCAAATCTTGCGAAAAATCAATATTTTTCTGATACTTACAATTATTTAATAAAATAACTAAAATAAAATTTTTGTTTGCTGGCCTGATAGGAAATGAGTTCATTTTTTTTAAATTACTTGTCTTAACTCAGAAAACTTACGAATTTTCAGTTCAAATTTTTTCCCAATGATCATACTTTCTCTGTACTACGGATACTAGACATTATCATGAAAGCTTTTATAAAAATTAAAATTTCTCTGTAATTTTCTGCGGTAAAGCAAACAGCATTTTACTTGAGTAGTCCAACCCCCAGCTCCATTTAAAAAGATAAATGATTTTTTATCTATCAGAATCAGCCCCCCCAAATAAATAACTCTTTTTTTTCCGGAAAGGTTATATTTTCTTCCTGGAGAAATGGTCTTGTTCGACAATTCACTCCAATGCGCCATCAGCCGTGAAGCATTTAATAAAGGAAAATTCCTCAATCCCTGTAGATTCCTTAATCCATTCATCTGAGAGGTAAAGTGTAGATATACGTTCATTCATCTGAAAGTATTGGTAGCCAGGTCCTCAAATGATATAGAGCCTCCAAGGAAAATATTTGTGGAAGAAAAGACTGATATTGTACAATCAATTTCTGAAGAGTAAGAAGTGCTTACTTTGATTTAAAAAGAAACGAGAGAGCTTTTCAAAATATATCATACAGATGTGACGAAAAAAAAGGAGTTATCTACAGGGTGATCAGCGAATAAGCCCTGATTTCAAAATTAAATATCTCTGTAAAAAGGATCTATAGAATTATGCGGTAAACTGTACGTTTATTAGCAAAACTGTAAAAGTAGTGTACAAAAGCTAGAAAATTTAGTTACAAAAATCATTAACAAATGGCCCTCTGCGCTGAAAACCACTCTTTCTCTTAAAGAAGTTATAAAATAACAAACAATAAAGTGATGCGGTCTTTGCAATCAAAATACATTTTTTTTTTCAAAATGTTCACCGTTTGAAACAATGAGGTGGCGTAATCGAACAATGAAATTTGACATCACGTCTTGCAATGTCTCAACCGAAATGGAATCGCATGCAACAGCAATCAACGATTCAAACCCAGTTAGAATGGCGGGATTGTTTCTATAGACAGCGTCTTTCAATGCTCCCCAGAGAAAGAAGTCATAAGGAGTCAGATCGGAGTCAGTCACACCGAAAGCGTCTATGGGTAGTATGATTAGAGCGCCATCTTTTAACGATTTTCGTAACTAAATTTTCTAAACTTTTGTACAGCATTTTTAAAGTTTTGCTTATAAACGTACAGTTTATCGCATAATTCTATCGATCTTTTTTGTAGAGATATTTAATTTTGAAATCAGGGCTTATTGGATAGGCTTATAGGATCACCCTGTAATCACCCTGTCCCATAAAGAAATATAACCAATAGTAGTAATTTTTTGGCTTATATTTGTTAAATAAAATTAACTATAGATTGAATGTTCTTAAATATAAATTAAATTTATAATTTTGCCTTCTTTCTTTTCAACATGTTGGTGAGGTGTGGAAATTTTGAAAAAGTGGTACCAGCACTGATGGCATCCAAAGTATGCAAATTCTGTATAAAATTACTAGGTCCATTACAAAAATACCCTAGTGTTGATTAAAAACAGGTTATTAATATAGCTAAACTATCTCATTTTCAAAGTAATAGACATTTTATAAATTTCATAAAAGGATAAAGGGTATAGATAAGTTATTTTTCAAAAACTATTGTTATTCAAACAAGGCTTAATTGTATTATATTGATAAGTATAAATTTTTAGAAGTATGAAGCATGAAAAAATTTATAGATAATGATAGGTCATGTGAAAATGATCAGATAATGATATGCATCATTCTTTAGCATGCACAGTTTATTGGTAATTCCTCGAAAAAAATGTTGATGTAATAATTTATCGAATCATTGAATTAATATTACTCTTATCAAGCATAAGATAAAGTTAAAAATTATGAAGATCGTTAAGATAAATTAAAAAAAATTACTAAATTAAGAAAATAAGATAAATTATTTTTATTTTATGAGGATAAATAAGGACAATTTATATTAAATATAAAAATATCTAAAGTAAAATTGTAATAATACCACAATATAAAACCACAATATCAATGTTTCTTGTCTTATAGAAGTGAGTTTCAAGTATAAACAATACTGATTTTCGTCAGAATGCTTTTTATCGTTGAATCAGAATTCAGACCATTCTTGTGAAAAATACCACCTATAGAGATACACCTATTAAAATTGATACATGCGCATCAATGGATACTTTCTACCATGCACTTTTATTTCACTCGTGATTTTCATACTCAGCCCAAACGCTTCTTTTATGCAAAGTGTTTTTCTTTTGAATCGCAGTGCCATCTAAGGAGGGATTTCTTAACTATTCGTTAAAATCCATAAATAGCAGATTCCTTTTCTCATGGAATCCGTCGTACAAATTTCACTCTGATTCATAAAAAGCCGGAAATGGCATTGGTTTGGATTTGGATGAATGCTTTTTATAGTAGAATAAATATACTTATATAACTGCAAGATTTTAAGATTTAATGCATTTATCGTAGAATTGTCCTTTTATATAAGTATTTGTTATTATTCGTTTTACAGCGAAGTTTATTGAGGAAGTCGATAGACAATATTAACTCATTATAAACACAAAAACAAGATTTAAATGAAATGATCTCATCTTATTATGAATATTCTTTCTCTGATAAAACAGATTGAATATGCGCAGGGTGGTTACTGTATAAAGAGTTGATGAATTATCCATTAGATGATGATCTATTCAACATAAATTATCTATTCAAAATATTTGAAAAACAAATTCCTCTTCCTTGTGCTAATAAGTAGTACTTTCCTTAGAAATTTCTTGTTGACTGAACAGAAATGCTCATTTTTTTCAACGTTTTGATCAACTTTATCATACTGAAATTTTCAAAACTGACATATTCAAAAATGATATTGAAAAGATGCATTTTCGGAAAAACAAACATTTATTTTTCATTTCCAATGGAATTTTTAATCAATAAAAGGTTATGTGACAAAGAAAGTCAGTGGAAGTGATCTCCCAAAAACTTTCTCCCATACTCTATAATAAAGGTTTATCCCGGAAAAATCATTGCATGGTATTGACGTACAATAATTACGACATATAACTTTTGATGTGTGTTATTTATGTTATATCTTTGGTGTGTGTTCAATTTTATTGAATCTATCGTGTCATCCTAGGCAATTTTTATTACGCTTACTCCCTGACATGTGGTTAATATTATCTGAAAATTGAATTCATACAATTTTTTCTGTTCTAAATAAAACAAAAAAATTACACAGAACTACACTTGTAGCCACAAAAACCGGTTTAAAAAGCTTCATATGCTTAAGACATCGTGTTTTTTTAATCGCATTCACATGTATCTGAAAACATACACTGATAGATGATCAACCCAATATGTGATTTAGCTCAATTTTAGCGATGTCAACACTATAGATGTAAAATTTATGTACTTAATTTTATCGAACTTCATGTTAACTTTTTTATAAAGGCAGCCGACTTCTTCTGACCGGATAATACTCAAAATAAGATTAACATATACAATTTTGAACAGAATAATGTATGCTAAATCTTATTGGTCTAGAGTGTTAAAGCGTGTTTCATTCATCTTCATCAAAGTCAGATAGACGAACACTTTTCAAAAGTTTATTTTTTAGAACTAAATTCGAAATGAAATCTAAAATTTCTAGATTCGTCAAAATCTCGATTATTTATAATTTTTCACTATTCTTATACTTCCTGTGTACTTATTATTCGAGAAAGCAAAACACTGCTTAATCTACTAAACTATTTTAAAAAATAGATCATTTTACATACCTGTAGTATTACTGTAAAGCATAAAAACTCGTAATTATGCCGACGATAACTCTTGGAAATTGACCCAACTCCTAAATTTAATGAACGAAGCAGCAAAAAAATAGAAAAGGTAAATTTCCAAATATAATTTTTAAAAAAACCTATAAAATTATTAAAAATTTATTTCATTTTGTTGCAACTTCTTAATATCAACAAAGCGCACAAACCAAATTTCAGCAAAAACATATAAAAAAACTCTTTCAAATTCAAAGAGTTTTACGAAGATTCAATCAAGTATGATAGTTACAACTACTTTCTACATTAGTTTTATTAAATAAAAACCTAAAGTATCAAATAGTCTTTTCAATGCAATAAATTGTATACAAATAATTTCAGCAGGAAAGTCACAAATAATTTTATTCAACTATAATTTCTCGTAGCAGTGGAAATGAATTAACTATTTTTATAAAAGTTAGGCATGGAATGCAAGCAATAAAATCCCACAAAATCAATTTTATGACTCGCGTAGACTTAAAAGTTAAAGGATGGCATGAGTATAAGTGTGTATTTAATTCTTTTTCGGCCGTTTAGGAAATAAATGTTTGTCTCTGTCGTTTCACTGAATTGTTATGGCGCTAGTCCAGTAGTGTAGATTGTCACAGTGAAAGAATCACTCTAAAGAGCTTTTGGCAGTAATTTCACTCGACTTTTAGATATTCAGTCACATTTCTATAAAAATATCTGAAGGACCTCGAAAAAAGCCTTTCAAAGTTAAACATGGAGTTCGTAAGACGTATTTAAGCAAATAATATTTTAAGACTCACATATCGTAAAATTTTTTGAGAATGCTACTTTGACATTGAATGTCAATGTTATAAAGTAATGCAGTCTTTGATGGTATCTATTACCGTAAAATATTTGATTCTTTTGTGCGATAGTGTGAAGGAACTTCTATGATATGGCTCTCAAATATTTATAATTTTTAGTGCTTTTTTATGAAGCACAAAGGATTTTTTTAATTCAAAAATATATTAGTACACAATATGTCACTTATAATAAAAAATACTAATAAATACAAAAAACGTAATAATTTCATCAAAATATAAACGTTAAAAACGAGGCTAGAGTTACAGTAATTATTTCTTAAGAATATTTGAAACATTTAAGATTAATTAAAAGCTGAAATAGTTGTAGATTTAAGCAGTAACAGAAAATACAAACAAGTACAAATCAGATACAAAATAATTTAACCAGGGAGCAAATGCAATATTGAATGAATAAAGATGAATAGTTTCTTCAACAGGATAGCAATAATTAAATAAGTAATAGTTAATTCTACAGTAATTAAACAGCACTTTTCAGGAAACAATAATAAAATTTACAATAATTAAAATGAATTTTCAGGAAAAATACATATATCTACAATAAATAAAAAGTAATTACAGCAATATTTAAAGCACAGCTATTAAATTCAGCTTAAGTTTTTATCATAAAATGAGCAAGAAAAAAGGTTGGAGATACCGAAAAATTAGAATTTGAAATCATAAACTAAGGTTACACAATAGAAATTTACCTTTTGCTCCAATTTTTTAATGGATGCTAGTTTTTTTGTGTGTGAAATTTTGAAAAAATAATCTTGAATAAGATTACATACAGATTAATATATTTTTATGCTACATTTAGGACAGATTTTTCAAATTTCAAAATAATCGAACTTCAATTTCGGCATCCATTTCAGCAATAAAATTAGCAAATAATGTAATTATGACAAAATTGTGATTCATAAAATTCTTTTTAAAAGAAAATATTATGCTGTTACATGAGGAAGATAAATTCTTACGTTTAGATAACATCAATAAAACGTTTGATCAAAAAATAACAGGCTGCATGTTATTTTAAAGAAATCAATAGTATAGTACCCGCAGAAAAGACATTTTTATGCAATTACTTCAATAATTTTATTAAAGAATTAAAAATTATGTTAAGTGAAAATCGTCTGTTATTGTCCGAAAAATCTTATATTTGTTATGAAAACATCTTAAATATTTTTACTTTTCTCTAATGATATCTTTATAATTTCATATCTGACTTTGAATATAAATATAGTCAGAAATAAAAAAGGCGATTAATGTATGTTTGAATTAAATAATACAGAAAAATAGCATCTCGTTAAAGGTAAATCATTCAGGGTTAGAAAAACAAAAAGTTATAGATGGTGGTAATTTTGATACAATCTACCACCAAACATCATACAAACATTTAGGAGAATGATATGTATTACTCTATCGAGTAAACAGAATCCCAGAAATAAATCCATATTTCCAGCATATAAATTATTAAATGCAAGGTTTAATTCTAAAAGAAAACAAAATCGGAAATATATAAAAATTCAATATTAAAATTAAGAATTTCATCTTCCATTTAAATTTCATTTGACACAAAAGCAAAAAAAATTTTCAATAAGTAATATAACTTAAAATTGATTCTATATATTTTAAAATA
>JAPMOQ010052173.1:0-10698 GCA_026543055.1 Argiope trifasciata
AAAAAAAATTGGCTAAGATATAAACCCAAACAGAGTGCCACTGAACTTCGCCAATCTCACAAGGCACCAAAAGACTGTCTATCAAAGCTTAGCCCAAAAGTCGATCTTCTTTATAGTGCGCCAAAAGTATATTTTATGCTTAAAGGTGAAAAGATCAACCGCTTGCTTTTCCAGGGGCATATCATCCATATACTTAGGGATTTTTAATTTTTGTTTGTTTGTTTCTAATTAAAGGTATATGCCAAATTGCTTCAGTTTTAACTAAATGAAGCTCTATGATCAAATGCTGTTTTAGGAATGAGCGAAAAAATAGTTTAAACAATGAAAAATATTGTTGAACATGACAGTGGTCTAGGATAGAACATACCATTGTTACCGGACGAATATTGTTCTTCCAAATTCCATTCAGTTTCCTTTTTCAACAATATATTTTAAAGATAACAGCTAGGTGAGGATCCTTGTTATTTATAACAATGAATTTAACATTATTTTAGAGATACCAAGAATCATTATTACCGGATTCGTGGTCAGAAAGCGTCATTTCATCCTCATCTTGAAGAGCTGTTAGCATAACTTGTTGTAAGCTCTGATCAGTTCAGAAGAAACTCCCTTTGAAATGTCATCCATCTAGTTTTTCATACGGGTAAGTCCTCTCTCTATAAATCCTTCTGTATATAATAATCCAAACATTATCAGAAGCTAAGCATTTTCCACAATTTAAGCAATGTCTAAAATCTTCATTCTCAAAGAATGTCAGGAAAAAGTGTTTTCACATTTATCTTGCACATTTGCATGAATAAATAATTTTCATTTCTAGGCAATTTAAAAGAGACATTTCTTTGAACATTTCTAAACACTTGCCATTTTTTTTTTTGTTTAGTAATAGGTTTATAATGAATATACTAAAAAAGTATCTTTCGAATGTGTATATTAAAAAAGATATAACTTTTGAAGAAACTTTCCTTGGAATCTGAAGACTACATTTAGCTGCAATTATTACACTTTTAACGCCTTCTTTTATTCCATACATTTTCTTATCCCAAAATTTAAGGTGAATTGGAAAATGAAATAAGATTTAGGTTTTTAATGCAGCTGAAGTTGTTTTGAAATGAATATTTTGAGTGATGCCAATTAGTAAACTATGTTTTATCGTATTTTTTAAATAATATAATTTCGTTAAATTCAGTTAATATTAAATTCATCTCACAGTGCGCCAAAAATGTATAAATTATCATTAATCGCGAGGAAGAATTTCGCTAATTGGTAAAAGCACGGTGATATCAAACCGTATTGCTATATATCCTATTATTCAAGCATACATGTTTAAATTGGTAAAAGTATTATCTTTTTAAAATTCAATTTTATACATCAGAAAGTGATTTCCAGTTCAAATTTTTTATAATGAAAACTTAGATTCTTCTTGCATTTCTGAAATAGATATAAAAAAAACTCCATAATACATAAAGCTAAAAAATAAACATAGTTGAAATCAGTGAAGTTTCAAATGTTTCGCTTGAAGCAACCATTTTGATTACAACTTCGAGGGGAAAACGTATGTTGTCCACATAGGATAAACTATTCGGCACATTCTCTGTGATTTAAATTGCTTCGACTTGGCAAAAACTAAATTTTTCTATATTATGTTGTAAATGCATACATGACAACTTTGAATTTTTGTAAACAATTTACTTTAAAAAAAATTAAATGGAACTCAAAAACAAATCTTTAAAGAATTGCATCTTTAAGCTTTGTAGTTACCTGTTTTAAAGTCTACATTTGCGTCTTTTTATATTATTTAAAACGTTTCTTTAGAAATCGAAGTGAATTTTTACAGAGAAAAAAAATTATAAATTCAGTGATAAAAGGGAATGAATGAATGAAGGAAAAAATAGAACGAGTTGGATGCCCTCTCAAACCTTTCTGTGTCTTCTAATAAATATAATATCTCTGAAGTTTAGTTTAGTTTAGTTATATGTTTTAGTTTAGTAAAGCAACCCTAGGGCTATTTTCAACCTCGATCAGATGATGAGGACGACACCTGAACTGACATCCCCCTCTCCACAGCACACCAGCTGGAGAATATATCTCTGAAAGTCCCTTGCATATCATTGGCTTTCAATAAATATGAAAGATTGATTATTGGTTGGAATTTAGCATTTTTACTGACTCTACCATGTTACCCTCAAAGGGATTATTTGGCGATTAATCCGTGATATACTGTAAATATTATAAAAAATTAAATCTTTGGTGTATTTTTACCAACCGAATGAAGGAAAAATGTCACACAGCACAACATTTGTTGTCACAAAATCACATACCAAATTTAATATATTTATGTCACTGAGGTTCTGTTTCTGAAAGTACAGGTTCATTGGCTCAAAATTTGATGGGTGACTTCGCTATAGTTACCAAATCCGTGAATCGAATATTATCCTTATAACTCTTTTTTTTTTATATTCAAATAGCTGCACTGGCAGCTATCCACTGAAAAAATGTGCTCAAAATTTTTTAGAAATCTATAAATTTGGTATAAAGATCGTGTACCAAATTTCAACCATCTAATCTCTCAAAGCGGTTTAGTTATTTTTGTCGCAGTGAGATAGCAATAGTTAACGAGTTTGCACTCATGCGAGAGTACAGACAGACGATTTATTCGTTGCACAATTTTATAGGGATCAAAATTTTATTTGTTGAGTTTGTGCACCAAATTTTATCTCTCTACCTCCGTGCAATTCACACGTAAAGTGTGCGTTTTAGTCGAGGCAGTCAGATTTTTAGTCGGTGGATTTTATTCAAACTTGATAAAAGTCTACAGATCGTAAGTAAATGCTTTGTACAAAATTCCAAGCATCTAGTTTAAAGTATTTTTAAGTTATCATGCTCACAGGCATAATTTAAAAAAATGAGATCAAATATTTTTTTGAGTCCGAAAATTTCTGTTAGTTCCAAATATTAATCTTCTACTGCTATCTTTCTCTTATTAAAATATTGCATTTTTTTTATTTCATAATTTTGGTTAGACTGAAAAATCAAAACTGAAATAGCTTTTTTGTCTTTGCCAGTTGTTATTTTGAAATTAATGTATTGCAAATACCAATTAAAAGAATTTTATAATACTATTTTTGCCTAATTTTTAGTTTGTTCATTTTTTTTATAATTAATTTTGCTCACTGAGCATCAAAATATATAATAAAAATAAATAAGTATCGAATTTACTCGGAGCAACTTTTTAATTATTAAAAGAATTACTGACTGAAAAATTTGGATTTTCTGGTCAATAATTTTATAAACAAAACACAAACTGTTCTGGTATTTCTGAGTTAAATATTCTCTAAAAACCGGTTCTTTACCGATCAATGAGCCTATTTAAATTACTTAGCTTTCGAGGGATAGAATGTGCTGCATATTGCAGTTTCACGTATAAAATTCAAGATAAATCACATTTTCTTTATGTAAGAGGAATTATTAGAGGCGTTTTTGATTGCTAGGTATTTAAGGACTGCGATCTTTTCTAGATTATGTTATAACCGCGTTGTAGTGGTATCTTAATAAGCCAGTAATAGCCACTAATGATTGCTTTTGTCGATTGGTTAAGTTAAGCGACTACAAACTCAAACATCACAGGTTCGATCCCCACTCAAACCAAACCACTACATTGGTGATCCGGAAGTGATGAACCTTCAAACAACTGCCATGGCGCCATCTACCAGCAGCAAACAAAAGCAAAGTCGTCAGACTCACTTGACGCTGCTGCAACTCTCACACGCTCACCAAAAACGCTTGGTGATAAAAATCATTCGTCTCTTCTCAGACTTATTGGTGGGGGTATGATGTAGTGGCATCTTAATAAGCCAGTAACAGCCGACAAAACAGATCACTAAACACTAGTGTTCGCTTTTGCCGAATGGTTAAGTTACGAGACTACAAACCCGAACATCGCAGATTCGATCCCCATTCAAACAAAACCTTTTCAGGTATATGTATATTTTTTACTTTTATTTTATGAATTTTCCTTTTGAATTGAAGTAAAAATTAAAATTTGAAGCAGCTATATTTTTGTGAATGACGAGTATCAATATTGTTCCTTTATATTTGCTTCTTTCATTACTATTGAAGAATATTGGAGAGAGGAGAATTCAAATGAATTTGAATTAAATTAAATTTATAAAAAAAGTAAACAAAGAAATAAGAGTTAAAAATAAGCTGATCAAGTTGTTATCTGTGCTGAAATGCTGGAAATTTTCTTGTATTTGTAAAAATGTTGCATAGCTTTTATGTGAAAGCCAGTAATGCAGAACTGAATCCGGCTGCTATTTTAGTTTGTAGTCAAGCATATCAAGTTCAAATCAGCAATGGCGGTTTCCCACAAAATTTCTCGCATTTTTTTTCTTCCAAATAAGGCATCAGTTTTCTTTCTCTCTAAATAAAATTGTAGATTTGTTTTTAGTGACCGTGGGTATCACAAGCACTCAGCTTTTTATTTTCAGAATACCACGCATTCATATGATAGTAAAGATAGATTATGCATCTGGGATCTTATTTTGCAATCAAATTAAACCAAACATTGATAGGGAACTACACTTTACTTACATTTATCTAAACTGTAGCAAATTTAATTAATTTCTTTTAATGCCTTATCCTCGACGAAATATCGTCTGCAATTTTCCATTTCTATTCTCAAGAACCTGTCAGGCAAGTTTTTCGTCATCGTCAACTTATTTTTAACCATCTTGAAAATGCCAACGATAGTGATGGAAATAGTGTCTGCAAATGAAATTTAACCAATCATGTGAAACGTTAATAGTAACGTCACTTTCATTGTCGTTTGATGACGAAAAGTGCGATATTTTGCCATGTGATAAGGTTTTTACATACATATGTAAATATAAATTTTTAGACTGTTCAAGAATTTAGTTTAAAATTTTGCAAAAATCAACGCTCCGATTTTTTAGCTGTATTAACGTTCCGTTTCAAAGCATCACTAAGGCCATTTTGCGACGATGCTCATCATTTTGAACCGCGGTCAGATGATGAGAACGACACAAGAGAAAATACCCCTCTCCAAACTTCCGCACACCACTAAGGGGGGGGATTTCTGGTCCCTATGGATTTAGCGTGCACCAGGCTGGCTAACACGATGTATCTTCAATTTAATCGGATCTCGAGCCTTAAACTCTCCTGTTCCGAAACAGAGACCTTACCACCTGACCATCATGGCCAAAGCTTTTAAAGATTAATGCGAAGTTTGATTTCAAAATAATACAAAATGATTTACAAATTATTTGATTTACAATTACATTAATTATTTCACGTTTTTTGAAAGCTCTTTAATTCCTTGTAATATGAAAACTTTTAACTCATTCTATAAATTTATACAAGTATGAATCTCAATTGTAATTGAATCGGGGACTAAAACTTAGATTATTCTTTTGTCTGCATGTTTGGCTTGGTTTGAAAAAGCCTTTTGAAGATGAATGCACACTTCTGTTACTGAAGTGAGTATTCATCTTAACTTTAACTAAAAATGTTCCCCTCGGTATGTTTCCGAGATATTCAGAAAGTATATGAATTTATTTTTAAACAATCGGCGACGGAAAAAATGAATAAAGCAGTAAGAAACGGGAAAGGCGCACAAATTCAACGTTGGATGTCACGGTGATCATTCATTTCTTACCATCGAGTTGAGAGATCGAAAATTCAGTTGAAAAAGAGTGGAGTGCATCCCAAATCCTTTGTTGGAATGTTTCCGTGTTCCTCTTGTTTGGTGCACTGAGGAATAAGATGTTCCATCTTGCTCGCAAGCAGAGCACAGCGGGGAAGTGAAGGGAGATTGAAAAAGCTTTGATTTGGTCTGGAAGGTGGTTTCGGCTTCGGAGCCGGAGGGTTTCAGGTTCGAGACTCGATTCCACGGAAGGCCCATCATGTGAGGGGGTCTCTTGCACATTAAATCTGTCAGATCAAACGTCCTCCCACTGGTGTGGTGTGGAGAGTGTCAGCTCGGATGTGTTCCTCGTCATCTGACCGTGGCTCAAAAGTTCGTCCCGAAATAGCTCTAGTGATGCTTTACAACGGGACGTTAATATAACTAAACTAAACTTGATCTGGAACGTTAAACTTCGGAAAAAAGATGAGGTGACGTCCGTTTTTCTATTATAGGGAAGCAAACGATGTTTGGATTTCATAAAACCCAGATACGCGAAATTCTCGTACCTTTTGGAGTACTTCTATGCTGTATTTTCTCCTTTGCGTGATTTTTTAAAGATAATAGATGAGATCTTTTGGTGATATCTTTTTAGTAATAGATAATATCTGTTTCGGGTTGTAACTTTAAAACAACCAGAAGCTCATTTTCAGCAATGACGGAATCGTTTGGTGTCAAAACGAATTTAATAGAAATGAATTTGTGTTGTTGTTTCTTTTGGCACTTGCCACTGGACAAGCGCACTGTGACGTAGATAGCTATTTGAGCTAATAGGGTGCGTTTTGACTTTTTTCAGTGGCACCACCTAGGGCTGAGAGCACGACTTTGCCACTCACGCGTCACAACCTTTGTTATAGGTTGGACTTATATTCCTGCATTCATTCACTCAACCACAGATCGTCATTTAGATCTGAATCAGAGAACGATCCCCTCTGAATCAGTACCCTCAATGGTATTACTTTCGACATGAAGGACTTTGTGACAACGACAAATTTATGCTTGCTTCAGCCAACACCACATTTTAGGAACCTTAGACAGGCCAATTCTAACTAGTTACCTAACCGACGTGAGTCCTACTGCTTACCAACCAGGCTATACAGGTCGAGATCTGTTACGTATTTTCACCTTATATTTGTGTCATTCGTTTATTTGTCCTTTTGTATAATGGGATAGATAGATATATTTGGATATCGGTCCATTGTCTGATATTGCTGTGCAGTACATTGTCTTCCATCCTTTGGACAGCGTGCTATTATTTTTATGTTTATGTGTGTTGCTGCTTTCTGAATGTATTTTTCAACTTGGTCTCTTGAGCCCAGAATAGGTTTGTTAATTATTTATTTTTTAGTAACTTGTAAGTTATCCCACTGCTTCAATTTTACTAAATGAAGCTTTAAGATGCCCAATTATTTCTAGAATAAAGGAAAATTATGGTTGAGGAACAGATTTGATACATAATTCATTTTCGATTAAAAAATATTTCATCGCCAAATTTAGTAAATTGGCCGAACGTAGTTCGAGCGGCAGCAATAATGGTAGCAAAAGCGCCACCAAAAAATTGCCAACCTCACATGGCGCCAAATGGTTGTATATCAGAGCTTAGATTGAGAAAAAATAATATGCCAGAACAGAAAAAAGCACTATTACCTAATTGTTCTAATTTCTTTTACTTAACAATGCATTTTGCATCATAAAAATATGCTGATATTCTATAACAACAGTTGCTTATCCGTATTATTCAAATTTCAGTTTCTAACAATGCACTTTACATTATTTCAGCTATATCCAAAATCATTGTTACCAGATTCTTTTCCGAGAAGCGTCATTTCACCTCCATATCGCAGAATTGCGAGCCGAAATTTTGATTAGATCCGATTAAATCATAAGAAATTTCCATCGAAATAAGTTGGAATATTTGCATTTTAATTTTCAATACGGGTAAATTCTTTCTATGTGAAGCGTTTTCTATATACTGCTTGAAATATTTATAAATAGGTTTTTTGAAACGTTTTTCCATAACTTAAGCAGTATCGAAAACTGTATTGCCAAGCTGAAGCTGAGAATTCTTTTTTCATGTTTTTCTTGCAAATTTGGGTAAATAAATAGTTTTTCTTTCTTTACAATATAAAATGATTTTCTTTAAACATTTTCAGTCTTCTGGAACATAAACAAGTTTATAATGAAAATATTAGTAAGCGACAGACATATGATTTCTAAGACATAATTTGATCATAATTTTTGAAGGTTAATTTCCTTGGAACACGGAAAAACTTCTGTTCACTACAAATATCAGACAGTCAATGATTTCTTCTTTTTATTCAACATACTATGTTTTATTATCTCGAAATTTATGCTGGAGTAGAAAATAAAATATAAATATGAATTTGAAATGATGTTTTGAAATGAATCTTTCGCACGATGCCAATCAGATAACTATATTTTTTAATCTCGGGTTTTTTTTTTCATGATTTGCAAATTTCGGTTAACTAGTTCAATTCACAGTGCGTCAAAGATATCAATTTATTGTACATTACATTGAGGTCAAGAAAGCAATTTCTAAACTCGTAAAAGCATATTTAATAACTTTTATCGGTATACATCGCATAATTGAAACATTCATGTTTAAAGGAGTAAAAGCAATTTCGCTTGAAAAGTTGAAATTTGTTGGCCATAAAGCGAGTTTAGTCCAAAATTTTGAATCGGATCTTAAAATCTTATAGATAATCGTATATATAAGTTATTGAAAAAATTTAAATGAAGAATTAGCATAGTTTAATTGAGGTAAACTGTCAAATGTGAGAATGTATCGTATGAACTGCAATTTTATAGCAAAATTAGCGGAAAAACTCATGTTAGCTTTGTATTTGATGTATTTGTTGTGTATTTAATTACTTCGACTTCACGAAAATTATTTTTTTTTGTATTGTATTAACATATATAACAATTTTTATTTGCTGTGTATATATTTTTTGTTTTTAAACAAAATAAAATTAAAAATTGAAGTTTTAATCAATATAATTTAAACATTGATCAATTTTGAAAGCCTACATTTACTTCTTTCAATACTGTTTAAATCTTTTTTCTGGAAATTGAAATGAATTCTATTAAAGAAAAAAATTATATATTCAGTGATAAGAACAGAAGTAAATAAATAAATGAGTCTTAGAATAAACTGAGATTTTATGCAATCCACATGAAGTTTTGTCCAACTGAGTAAAATAGTAAAACTATAAGAAATCAATTTTTTAAAAAATCAATTTTTAAAAAATTCTAGAACTTTTAAACCAACAAATGATTACGAGGATGTAAACGAAATGATTCCAGCTAAAGTAAAATGCTGTAATAAGGTGAGTATAAATAATTAACCTTTTTTTCCGCTCTCCCTGAATTTTTTTTTCCTTTTGAATATAAAACAGCACATATTTTTGAAACGGAAACTAAAGAGGAGGAATGAAATGGAAAGAAATGTCTGTATCTGAGAAGATAGCTTTAAACAAGACAAGAGTAGTTGATTTTGATCCATCCGTGTAAAGTGAGTCTTGGCATTGCTGTCTGTGTTCAAAGAATGTTTTAATCAATAACATCAACTGTTTTGGATTTGCCAAAATTTTTGAAAAAGATTTCAAAATGGCACGTTAAGAGGTTTCTAATGTGGGAAGTTGTTTACCAGCTATAGATTTACGTGCTTGTAATATTATGGATCTGAAAGAAATCTTTGAAATCTTGTAAGAAACATAGACACGGATGATTTCCTAGTGTCTTGGAATATAATTCAATAAGAGAGAAATTTAAAACTTCAGTTATGTTTATGCTTTTGACTAAATTTTAAAATGATTAAAAAAAAACATTCCTCTTCTTTCGTCAAGTCGAGATTCATAAAAGTTCACAAAGAATTTCAACAAAATATAAACGTTCTAGAACAAAATTGGAATTGTATTTGACTAACCGGGTTCAGCAGATCCATTAATTTCACTGTCACAATCCAGTTCAGATAGCATCGTAACTTTATATATTTTAATCTTATTTTCCGTCTGCTCTCCATGTTTTAGTCAGCAAGTCTTCTAAAATATTCAGACTCATCACATTTTTTCATAGTTGTTTTAGATTGAATTTTTTTGTCATTAATTAAAAACAAAAAAATTAATGTCATTTGAAAATAAAATAATTTTATGATCTACTTTTATTTCAAGGTTAAAATATCTATCTATTTTTTATTTCAAGATTTATATTTTGAGAAATGGGAAATGTGTTGAAATTTTAATACGGTTAACATTCTACACAAAACTGTAATGCAGCAATCCTCTATTTCTTTGCACACAAGTTATAGAATGTAAAGATGAATGAAATGAATCGAAACTTAAGAAAAATATTGAGATGCAAAGAAGTGATGGGTAAAAATATACGTATGTATACATTTTTGTATCTAAAAATGAACACCGGCAATTTTAGATGCATCTGTCAGCACTGCATCATTATGCGATACTATTAAAGGTAAACTGCAGTTATATAACATGCATTTTTCTCCCTATACAAGAAAAGTATAGATTGTCAACGTATGAATAAAATTTCTAGTAGGTGGTAATTGATTTTAATTACTGATTTTTTAAATAAAAAGAGCCAATCTTAAGAAGACGTCTTGAGAAACGCATTCTTTTTGGTTGAAAATGTGGGAGAGCTCAGATTCTATTTTGACTTTACTAATTCTTGATGATGCACTTAAGTTTCAAAAAGCCCCTGATACGGAAAAAAAAAAGGAAGTCTTCGCTTTAACTCAAGGTCATGCAAAACTTTTGAAATCCCGTATCTCCTGGTCCTGTCGCATGGATTTTTGGTGTCGAAAAATGTCTGAACCTAAATACTTTGTTTTCTAAAATATCAACGCGGATGTCTTTTTCAAGGGTCAAAAGATCATCGACGGTTCTAACATCTTTATTAAATCCACTTTGAGAGGGATGAAGAAAATCGTCCTCCAAGTAACAAATTAGTCTTCTATTAAT
>JAPMOQ010052180.1:0-30519 GCA_026543055.1 Argiope trifasciata
GTGACGCCCCCAATGAGTTTTTACTGCTTCCATTAGACTAATATGGCCTTATGGTATACATTCATCTTTATTAGTCGTAGCGATAATATTAAATTGAACTGATAAATTATATAATTATAAATATAATTCGTTTTATTATATCTTTACTGAATAAATTATCTTTGATAATCTTCTCTGAATATAACAATTTTAAATAGGTTTTATTCTGCATAAAAATATACTTATGCGTTTTTTCTTACTATTAATTCACACTCTCCCTATACGTATATATAATATTCAAATTTTCTATCATTAATAAAATACTTTTTATTTATCCACTCGAAGTTCAAATACATTTTTTTAATCTTTTTGTGGATGACACTCGATGTTAATACTTTTTTTTTTCAAATATTAATTCATTAATTAAATTTTTCCAGTAATTTCTATTTGGTCTCCAAATTCATCGCCAAGCTCTGAGATTAATGTTGTGACACCCAATCATAAATAATATGATATATATAAATAAGAAAATAAGTTGGAAGGATTATATATATATATGTTTGTTTGTTTGTTTTTTATTATGAATTCTTTAACCTTAGACTGCATTAAGTTGGCGAATTTAAAGTTGATTGATATGATTAAATTTATGTAAATGATGAGATACATTACCAAATCGGTTGTCGCAGGTGACCAGAATTTTAATGCAGAAAAAACAAAGCCTATATTGCTTTCCTTTTCATTAAAAAAAAAACTTTCAAGATAGGTATGTTTTATTCTCTGCTCACTTAAAATATTAATGCCACATCTTGAACCTACCCTTTGCCTTCCTTACAACAATGTTTCCTGATGAAATAAATGTCCTTAAGCACATAAATCTACCAAAAAGCATTTATGGTCCTTCTCAAATGAGGTTTTGGTCATCTAATAGGTAATTCTTCTGCACCCTTTTAAGGATTTCAACCATACAAAGATTTTCTTTTTGTTTAGAAAAGCAAATTAGATCGTCAATTAGTTCTGTGACAGTAAAATGGGCTTGTAAAAAAATAAATAAGAGAGGGAGAAAAAAAAAGACGTTGTTTAGTCACATTTTGTTCTTTTTCTCTTAGCAAAGAAGAATATCATCTGTTCATGTTCCTCTTTTGAGTTTCTAATCCAAAATCAATAAAAATAAAAGGTAAATAATTTCTTACCTTTGCTGCCACGGGTTCATCGATAAAAACATCTCTGTAAATATTGTTTGAAGAAAAAGAGTGCAGTTTCGGTGTAATCCTTTTTTATTTCTTCTAGGGCACAGACATAATATGATAATGAATAATATTTACATGCATTATTTACAACGCGCTTATATGATCATTAATTTGGCCATCCTCCGACGTTTAACAATGCGTCGGTCTCGTACAAAATCTCTTAAGCATCTGAAGATCTGGCGGAAGGAATATCTACTGACGTCAGCAGAGCGCGTGGGCGCCAAGGTTACAACATATGAATCTGCTGACTCACGTTTTCCAACATCCTCCCACCTTTGAGTTTCAATTACAGGAAACTCAAACATAAATTCAAATTAATTCAAATAACAAATTCAAATTTCAAATTAACAAGAAAAATTTTTGTTACTAAAATACAGATATCAAAATAATTGAATTAACAATATGTTTAAATTAATGAATATAAATCAAGAAAATATTACAATAAAGAGAATATATCAAAGTAACAAAATATTTGCAATAATTACGATAAACCAAAGTATTATTCAAAATTAGTTATTTAGTATTGAATGTGCTTCAATTAGAGTCCATAAATGTGTATAAAGTAAAAGTTCAGTTCTAAAAAGAGTTCTTCTAAAAAAGAAAAAGTTCAGTTCTAAAAAAAGTTTATAACATGAGTCTCTTTACCCTTTTTAATCTTCTACCATACCTAGAAGTTGGTTCATCAAGTTCAGCTTTATCATGAGAATCACTTTTAGGTTTGATGGAATCATCACAAGGAAAGTTATTCTCTCGTGTTTCACACTGTTTCACAGGTTGTAACAGTTCTTTTTGAGATTCACTAATTTCTAAAGGATACAGCCTCAACGTTGGACGTAGGACTTCTCCACCTTTGGTTTTCAGTTTCACAAGTCTGATATGTCCATCGGGCGATTTGAAGATTTCGATGACTTTACCTAATGGCCAATCCATTCTTTTTACGTTGTCAAAGGATATCAAGACAACTTCGCCTAATTCGATGGATGGTGAGATTCGTGTCTTTTTCTCATATTGTCTCAACTGTCCCAAATATTCTGAGCGAAAACGTTTTCTCAGGTCACTTCGAATTTTTTGTCGATAAATAAATCTTCTATTCAGGGCTTTAGAGTCCAGAAGATCTAGTTCAGGTGTACCGATTTCTTTAACTTCCTGCAAAAACATACAAGGAGTGAGAGGTTCTAGATCATTAGGATCATCACTTATATAAGTGAGTGGTCGACTATTGATGACACTTTCACAGTCACACAAGATGGTAGTCAGTTCTTCGAAGTTGAGGGACGTCTGACCTAGAACTTTACGTAGTATTCGCTTTACCATCCCGATCAAGCGTTCCCAAAACCCACCCCACCATGGAGCAGACGGAGGGATGAATTTCCAGTCTATCTTGTTGTCTGTACTGTATTGAGCTAACTTACTCCAATTGATCTTTTTGATTAGGTTGTTTGCACCTACGAAGTTAGTTCCATTATCCGAATATACAATCGTGGGTCTTCCTCGACGAGCCACAAATCTTCTGAACGATTGAAGAAAACTTTCTGTAAATAGTGAAGTGGTCAGCTCGAGATGTATAGCTCGATATACTGCACAGGTATAGATGACAATCCAGGACTTCTGATTATTCTTTAAATAAAGAGGACCGGCGAAATCTACTCCTGTAATTTCGAAGACAGAAGCAGCTTTGAGACGGTCAACTGGCAATGGAGCTGTTGGAGTTTCTATTGGTCGTGCGTCAAATCTCTTGCAAGTAACACAGTTCTTGACAACTTTACGGACAGTCTTTCTGTATTTCAGAATCCAGAATTCTTCTCTGAGGTTGCTCATCACTATTTGAACACCTGCATGGCCTAGAGAACAGTGTTTCCAGCGAACAAGTTTTTCAACTAACGAATGTTCACTGGGTAACACGATAGGAAATTTAAAGTTCTTTAAATCTTCCTTTAATGAGAGTCTTGTCTTAATTCGCTAAAGTCCATATTCATCTTCTAATAACTGGAATTTTTGTAGACGCTTATCTTGAGGTCCAGTGAAAGATTCTTGTTGTACTAACTTTAACAATGAAAGTTCTGCTAGGTTTCTTTCTTCCAATGTTATGCTTCCTAATTTTCTATTGCTCTTTTCTATCTTACATTTATTTAAAAATCTGTAAACCCAGGACATAACTAGAAGAAGTTTAGGATAAGAAGAGAAAATGTCGTAAATTTTAGACTCCTTTACTGTATTCGTAATGCTAACAATTGTTTTACGTTTTTCGCCATTTATAATATTTTCATCTGGAAAAATATTTGTTTTGGGCCAATTTTCAGGGGATTCTTTTAACCAAGGAGGTCCTAACCACCAGTTGGATTTGGCTAGGTCTTTAAAACCACAACCTCTAGATGGTAAATCTGCTGGGTTCATTTGTCCGGATACATGATTCCAATCGTCTGGGTTGCTTAAAAGACGAATTTCTTTTACACGATTGAAAACAAATGTAGCCCAGTTTTCGTTCTTTTTAATCCAGTAAAGTGCGTTACTAGAATCAGACCAATATCGTGTTGCAACGTCTTCTAATCCCAAGCTCTCTTTCACGGATTGACATAGTCGAGCACCTATATTACAGGCCAACAGTTCAAGTCTAGATATCGTAATTGTTTTAAGTGGGGCGACTCTTGATCTAGCTTGTATCAAATTACAATGAACTGAATCGTCACTTTCACTCCTGAGAAAAATACACGTAGCGTACGATTTCTCCGAAGCATCGCAAAATACATGCAAAGTTATATTTCTAAGTGCTTCATTTTTATCTAGACTTCTAGGAATATAAATATCATTTAAAAATTTCAGTTGATTTTTCCACTTCAAAAATTTATTTGCTATGTAAGATGGCAATTCAGTATCCCAACTTATTTTTAATTTCCAGCATTCCTGTAGTAGAAGTTTTGGCAGTAATGTGGACGGACAGGTAAATCCACTTGGGTCAAATATTTTATGCACAATCGATAAAATGATTCTTTTTGTTAAAGGTTTATCTTCTATGGTGGAATCTAAATCTCGTAAGTCAACAGATAGAGAGTCACTTTTTATTTTCCATTTTAAGCCTAACACTGAAACGGATTTCTCTTCTATTAAATCAGATTCTTCAAAAGGGGTATGCTCCCACACTCGCAAATTAAATTTTGCTGGGCCAAGTATTTCCTGTGACTCTTCGATGAACTTTATCAGTTCTTCTTTACTGTCCACACTATGGACACAATTGTCCACATAAAATGATTTCAGAAGTTTTAGGGCTGTTTCTTTGTAGACAGGGGGAGCATTTTTCAAATGAAATTCAAGAGTGGCTCCTAGTAAAAAAGGGCTTGAGGTTATTCCCAAAACAACTCTCCTATGCTGAAAGATTCTTAACTGCTCCTTTTTCCCTTCCTGCCACCACAAAAATTTTAAATAAGGCCTATCCTGTTCATGGAGCTCAATCTGCAAAAATGCTTTTTCAATATCGGCAATAACTGCGTATTTTCCCATTCTGAATCTATTTAGGAGAGAGGGAATTAGCTCTACCAAATTGGGCCCCTTTTCTAAACAATCATTAATTGATAGTGAATTTTTATCTCTGGCAGAGCCATCGAAGACTGGCCTAATCTTTGTCGTAGAGTTTTCTTTAAAATCAGGACGGTGAGGTAAATAATGTTCTGGTTCTGAGCTAGATACTTCCTCAATAATACCCTGATCTAACCAGTCATCAAAAATGGTTTCATATTCTTTAATTTTCCCCAATTTCTTAAGAGATTTAATACAATTAACAAGTCTCTTTTCGGAAATGTCCTTACAATTCGTTAATGGGGGATGACCCTCCACCCAAGGTAAACGCACTTGATACCTTCCTTCTTTGTTTCTACTAACAGTTAGGGAAAAATGTTCTTTAGCCGCTAATTCTATTTCTTCGCGAGTTTTATTTTGACTCGGTTCACAAATTCCAAGTGTATCTAATCGCCATAAATCAGAAATGTTTACGTCATTCACGTGACAGGATAGAACAGTATTTGTGCTGTCATGTTTTTCTATTTCATTCGTCTTTCCCATCAACGTCCAACCTAACTTAGTTCCTACACATACTAACCCTGAACTAAGCTCCTCTACTCTCCCAGTTAACAGCTTACCTGCAACATCTGCCCCAATTAGCAAATGAATCTCTAAAGGGGATGATTTATACAGTAATTGATCATCAGAAGTATGCGATACATCAGTTAAAAATATCTTCTTAGATTTAAGATCTTTTACATAGGGGAACAAATTTATTCTCGAAATATTGGAACAGATTGTTTCCTGATCTAACACTTCAAAATTACAATGGTAACTGTTATCTACATTACTTAAATGAACCAAATATTTTTTATGGCTCTCAGACTTTTCTAACCCCCCAAATAAAGAATGTAAAATAGATTCCTCATTAATTACCTCATATTCCATACTTTCTGCTGCACATTTTGACATGTATGACCTTTCTGACCCGCTGTCAATTAATACACGAATGTTTCTAGTTTTATCCTTTCCGCGAATTTTAACCACTAATGTTTGTAAATAAACTTGCCGCATGCATGTTTTATTAGTTAAAGAACTCTCCGCAACAATTTTATCTTCCGACTTCCTTTCCTTATTTTTATTTTCCGAAAACTCATCATTACCTTTACACATTATAGGAAAATGATTCCCTTTACATATTGAACAATTAAATGTATGCTTACAAAAACGCGCGATATGTCTAGGTTTAGATTTTAAACATCGGAAACAGACTCCGCGATTTAAAAGTATTTCCTTCTTTTTCTCGAATGTTAAACTCTTCGCGAACCTACAATCCTCTTGGTTTAAATGCGACTTATTGCAAAAAGCACATTCCTTATACTTCGATTCAGCTGAATAAGTGTTTTCGTCTAGTAGAGTTAATTAAATCAGTGGCTGATGGTCTGGACCTTGGATTATTTTCTCACGAATGACTAATAGGTTTTTTGTTATGGTTATCTAAGTCGAAAGAGGAACGCGCAATAACTAATTTCTGTTCGGATTCTATTTCTTGTTTAAGAAAATTTAACAAATGCGCTAGCCTATCATTTCCTGTAGATTCTGCAGTTAATTCGCGTTGAGTGCGCTCATAAATTCTTAGTAGATCAGGGGGGAGGCAGGATTCCAATAGAGAAAAAAGCAAAATAGCAGAAAAATCATCTTTAGCTACTCCTAACGTTTTCAGCGACCTTAATTGGCCCTCTAAAGTGTCATAAAGTTTCACTAGTGAATACTTTTGGCCTTGAGGGTTAGCGTTATTTATTACAACTGAAAGTAACTCTCTAACGTAGACTTCTATCAATAAATCGTCTCTTCCAAAACGCTGCTTAAGAGCTGTTATGGCTTCATCGTAATTTCTACCAGATGGGGGAAAAGATTCAACAAGCATTCTGGCCGGCGAGGTTTTTACTGTCGCTTGCAATAGGTATTGAAATTTGTCATCATCCACTATTTCGGGGTCTTCGTGGATTTTTTTAAATTGTCCCCACCATGGTAGAAATTCCTTTAAGTTGCCATTAAACTGGCTTAATACAATTTCTGGTAACTTTTTTTTTATTACCATTTGTGCAATTGTTGGACGTGTCCTTCGTTATATTTTCTTCTCGTTTTGGTTTTTCAAGTAAATTCAAACGCCTTTCTAATTTCGTTTTTGTTTCCAAATATTTCTCTTCATAATCTATGATAACTACGTATTCTTTATCAAACGTTTGTTGTGTACATGTTTTATCCTCTTGCATAATATTTAAAATTTTAGAATCTAAATCTTTAAGGTCTTTGTATTTTTGTTCTATAAGAACAATCTGTGCCGCAAGAATATCTGTATCCTCAATTTTTTTCTCTAGTAATTCTGATGCTTTACTCAGCACTCTCGTAAGAGCTGTCCTTAAAGGAGCTCTTAACTTTTTAATGGCGTCTATATCCATCTCAAATTAGAAAATTACGCAAGTATGTTTGCGAAAATTTTTCAATCTTATAAATGCATTCTCAATCTCAAATAAGAATATCCCGGCAGGGATGCCAGATTTTGAGTTTCTAATCCAAAATCAATAAAAATAAAAGGTAAATAATCTCTTACCTTTGCTGCCACGGGTTCATCGATAAAAACATCTCTGTAAATATTGTTTGAAGAAAAAGAGTGCAGTTTCGGTGTAATCCTTTTTTATTTCTTCTAGGGCACAGACATAATATGATAATGAATAATATTTACGTGCATTATTTACAACGCGCTTATATGATCATTAATTTGGCCATCCTCCGACGTTTAACAATGCGTCGGTCTCGTACAAAATCTCTTAAGCATCTGAAGATCTGGCGGAAGGAATATCTACTGACGACAGCAAAGCGCGTGGGCGCCAAGGTTACAACATATGAATCTGCTGACTCACGTTTTCCAACATCCTCCATCTAATTTTTTATGTATAAAAAAAATTCACATTCTTTTAGACATGTTGATTAATTTATTGCTACTAGAATAAAAGGTTGTTTATTAACTTTTTGGATTCTTTAAAATACATTTTTAAAAGTAGTTCTCTTATTTTTAATTATGAAGTATCTGATATTTCTTTAATAGGTAGAGTTTATATACTTTATTATTTTATAACATGAATACTTTGTTAAGTTTTTTTTTCTATGATAACGTTCTAATGTGAAAGTAGTAAACAAAATGAGCAACATATTTGTTGGACTTGTGAAAAAAAAGTTTTCTAAAATGAAAATATATAATTAAAATAAAAATGAAAAGAGTAAAAATGAAATGTTTGATTGCAAATTTCAAGTTATATGCGAACATTTTTTAGTTATTATTTGTCCTAATTTAAATCATTAACCAATCACTTGGCTTCTCTATTGGTCTCTATTATTCTCTCTTTCTCTCATATATATATATATATATATATATATATATATATATATATATATATAATATAGAATAAAGAAAATACTTTAATCAAAACTATTATTAAATGCGGGAAGTTTTTAAAAAATATTATAAAAATTCAATCATTTCATTTTTTTCCAGAAAAAAAGCATTCCATGAAATAACAGCTATGATGTCATAGTTCTACATCAACCTTTTAAAAACACATCTGCTTTCAAAGAAACATACGTAATAATAAAGCAATTCTGGTAAAAGCAGGTCAACCTTTTAAAAACGCATCTGCTTTCAAAGAAGGATACACAATAATAAAAAAGCAGGTATATATGCTTAGGAAAATATGAAGTAGGTATAAAAAAATATGTGATTAAAGAATGAAGATGAAAATTGTCATTTTTGCTCTATTCAATGCTTACGCAATTTCAAGCCTCAATTATTCATTGAGAAGGCTTCGAGCTTCAAAACTCCCTAATCTAAAAAATATCATGTTCTCGCATGATAAAAAAAGCAAACAAGGATGTGTAAGTTACAAAGTTATATGATTATAATATCATGAAATTTTTACAATTATACTGGATCCTTATATATATGTTAATATTTCTATGAATTTATGTTAAGTTTCTGATTCTTTTGAATAACAAATATATATATAGGTAAAGAAAAAAGATGGCAACTTTATTTGAAGTGCATTTTTTATATGCATAATTATTATGTAAATATTTTTAAAATTATTTTTATGTTATATTTTTGTAGGTGTACAAAGTTCCTCAATGTCTTACACGGAATTGGAGCAAGGTTATCAAGGGTTGAAACAATCACGTCCTTATTTTTACATTGGAGAGGATGAGTACCCATCATCACACAGAACACTCAAGGTGATTAATTCCTTTCTATACATTACACTTTGGAATGCTTCTAATTTGCACTTTAAGAAATAAAAAGAAATTAAAATAAAATACATATATCCCATTTATATTGATTTTATGAATGACTTCCATGCACCATTGTGATGACAATGGAACTTGAATTCCTTCTTTATTTAGTTTTAATTGTTTGGTCTTTCTGTAGGCTCTTTATGCTTTTGGTCTGTACTATTTTGTGTGAGAACCAGTTGTGTATTACAACTCTTTTTATTTCTCAAATACAATTAAATAAAACGATCTCTCTTTTTTTTTTTGAATATTGAAACCGTGAACACATTTTGCAAATCATTATTCCTTATTATTGGGGATCTAGTCGAAGTTACTATTTCTTACATGTGACGTTCAATCGGTTATTTTCTTAATAATTTCTTCCTCATTTATACTCTCTCAAATTCTAATTATTCTTTTAATTTCATAGTCCTACCTGTTCTTTTATTAATAATTCCTTTTACCTATAATTTGGCATATTCATCATAAATTTTAAATTTTGAAATTGGTTTTAATTAAAAAAATTTTCATTTTTTAATTAAATTAATCATTATGACGTTTTATGACATATGCTATGTTTATGGCATATTTATGACAAGTTTTATAATATATGCTTTTGGTTTTATATCAAATGTCAAGTTTTATGACATTTTAATTCTTAAGAAATTGCATAAATGCTTTTGGGTTTTTTTAATGTTTCTCGTGCTTTTTGTTTTTAATGGCTAGTAAGATGGTAGTGTTCTGCTGACATCTTTAATGAGTTTCTGACATTTGATAATTGATAAATAAAAAATTTCTTTGCCCAATTTTCCACGTTCATTCAGTGGCTCCAAGTTAGGAAAGTTTTTAAAAAATAGCATTTTCATATATAGAATGTAACAAATAACTTAATTGTTAAATGACAGACAAATGAAAATTCACATTACTTTATATTGCCTGAAATAACAATTTTCTTTTAAATTTTTTTTAAATGTAAAAATATATACTATCAAATAGAATCACAAGTATTTCTAGAAAACTGAAGCAGTGCCTCAGAGCCTTGAGTTTAGTGTTGAGAAGGAGAATATATATATATTTTTATATTGTTGTTTTTATTTAAAAAATCAAAATTAAAATTTTGTTAAAAATTGTTACTGTTAAATTCTTTTTATTGGAGAATGGCTTTCAAAGGTTTTCCACTTGCAGAAGAAAATGCCCATGAATAATTTGCTGCTGTAATCTGCACAGTTTATTTCTGAATCAGTATCTATTTGTTAAAATATTCATTCTCTTTCACTGACATTAATGAAAGAATTTCTTGATCTGGCAACTAATGTCATTAGTATTGCAAAAATAGGTAGTTATAGCTTGGTTATACATAAGTATCTTCTTACCAATTTACAATGTGCAATTTATGTATGTGCCAATGCACCAATTTACAGTGCACAATAATTGTAAATGGAAATTGAAAAGCTCCAACAATTTCCACTAGTGTCAAAAGGGATACCTGTCATCTTTCTTGTTTTCATGGGTCTATAACTGAATTGTAATTTAGTATTATGACATCAGTTTTCACTTCTGAAATAAATAGACTAAGTGCATAATCACTTTCTATTCAGATTGGGAAATATAAACATATGTTTAAAAAATCATGGATAAAAAGAAGAATTATTTAAGGATAAAGTAGACAGAAATCTCAGTAAAAATATGGATTGAGAATCAAGGAATGACGTTACAAAAGTTTTTAGAGAAAAAATGTTGTGTACAGTCTAGTCCAAAGAAAATGCTTGTATCAATAAAAGCTACAAGGAAAATATTTGAGCAAGTTGTCAAATCGAAAGAAATATATATATTTATTTGAAAAAATAAGGTATCAAGTTACAAAAAAAAAAAATCACATTTCAATTTTGTTCACAAAATAAGGATGTTTGTTGTGCAAATTTAACGGATGCTCACATGTAAATTATGAAATATCAACTGAATCATGTCAATGAAAAAAATGTATAAAAAAACAGTCATATATCTAAGTTGTGCCACAAAGGCTCAATTACCATGAAAGAAATATTTACTAAATTATGCTCATGAGGTATATTTGTAATAAGGTATTAGTTTTCCTTGCATATTTATTCCCTTATTTGCATTTATATTTACAAGACAATATACTTCATAAATTATCTTTTCGAAAATAATTCTCTGTTGATTTCTTACTTCTATAAGTATTTTCAAGTGAATATAGAAGTGATTTGAGGTATAGTTTTGATCATTTATTCTGTACATTGAATATTTAATTCATATTTTTTGTGCATTAATTTCCCTTCATGTATTGTTTTGTGTCATATTTTTCTATTTCCTCTTTTTATGTCTTTTGGTCAAACACTTCTTTGTTTTGATCCAAGTAAAAATAAAGTTTATTTCAAATTAAAAACAAAATATATGTTAATATATGCAACAACCAATTAGATTATGTCATTTCAAAATGACAACATGATATTTACTGAGAAATCTAATTTAAACCAAAATACCTGCTAATGTGTCAATGATTAATCAGAATATCATTCCTGCTTTGAAATGGCACCATGATACTAACTATAATTTAGATCAAAAGATTCTGGATGAAGCTAGGGGTTATTAGTAAATATGATGGAAAAAAGTGATGCTTCTGAAAGTATCTTCTAAATCACTTGATAAGGAAAGGGGAATCGAAGATCAGGGAGGAAGTTGTTCTATTTTTGGTTATGTTAAAGTAAAATTTAAAAATTTCTAAATATTATTATAGATTCTAGGCAATCTGACTGAAACAATAGATCTATTATGATCATATGTTGAAGAATCCCTTGTATAAAATTGCCAGAATGCAAAAAAAAAAAAAAAAAAAAAAAAAAAAAAAAAAAAAAATTGAGATTTGGTAATTGGATCTCACTTTGGAGATCTTTTGAGTCTTTTAGAATAATACAGAAGAATATAATGAGGAAGATTTTAAATAAATATATGTATATGATTTATTAACAGAAAATCAGCTAGTGAAAGACCCAGAATCTTAATTTAGGGTAACTATGTATTGCCCAATGATAGATAATTTATGTACTTATCTTCATTGCTGTTTCCTAGGTATGAACAATATTCTTCATATTTCTCAAATATTTCATCCCGAATTTTTAAAGAAATTAAATGAAAAATAAATCCATGTAGAAACAATTGATTTTGTGCAAATATTTCCTAAAGATGTACTGAATGTTATTTTTAGTTCAAACAGTATTTTAAAAAAATTGAAAAATTTATTGTTTTTAAAGGGTTATTATAATTACTGGTAATAAATCTTTGCTCATTTTCCTCAAAATTTTCTATGGTATGCATCAAGTGTGAGGTACTTAAAAGTTCCTAAAATTGTAGTTTATATTTGCAACGCAATATGTATATAATTTTAAATCTTTCACAAGATTTTTTTGGTCATACCTTTTGCAAGTTTACATTAAATTTTTTTTATTTTATTGCAATGCATTTTTGAATTCTTCTCTAATTTTTAATATTGTATGAGCATTTTTCAGATTATTTTAGCTTTTATAATTGCATCTCTATCCTTTTTTTCCTTTAGTCTGATAATTTCATTTTTTATAATGCATTTTTTATTGACTTTCATGGATGGACCAAAGTTTCTGCTGTTTTACGTATTTATTTTTAATTATGAGATATTCTTTTCATATAAAAGATTATATTATTCTTTACATTTAACTAAACATAGTCATATGAGATGCATGAATCAGTTATATAAATAATATTGCATCTAAGATATGAACATATGCTGTTATTTTTAGCAAACTGTTTATTTTTTATTAGAAAATATTTTGGACTCTCTCAAACTCCTCTTTTTACTTCCTGTGTTTCCATCATGTATGGAAACGATACGTTTATAATTATGAAGAAAGCAATATTGGTAATTTTTTACTAAGACTTTAAATCATAATTAATCCTTTGCATGTACTAAAAGTACATTAAATTTATTCAATATGGATTGTAAAAAATGCAAGTTGTTAAAATTTAATATTTTAATTTTTTAAGTAAACAATTTTTATACAGAAAAAAGAAAAAAAAACTACTTTTTTTTAATGATACATTCTATATGATTTGAATGGGTAAAAAATAAATAATGTAAGAAAAATAAATACATTTTAGAATGTTGTCTGTATTCTTATTAAAATTCATTCACTTGTGCATTTGAAATAACTTTCTATGCGTGAAAATCAATATTCATATACTAAAGAAAACTTTATCTGATAAGCCAATAAAATAATTGCCTGCAATTTTGAGTTGAAATAATTTGATGAGTTGAAAAATGGATTGAAGCTAATTCAGAAGATCTTTCATCCAAAGATTGGTATTTATTATTTCCTTTTTCTCTAGAGTGGAAGTATAAAATATTAGATGACTTTCAATTCTTTCCCATTAACTGTTCATGTTGTATTTGCAATTCATGTTTGATCCTGCTTTTATGGCAACCCTTGTAAAAGATGAAACCTATTTTTCTCTTTTCCAGAATTTTTAAACATTGCACTGCTGCCCTGCATACCCTCAGCCATGGTTCCCACTCGCCTAACCAATGTTAGTTCTGCAATATTTTTTTGTTTTTCATCCTCCTTTGTTTGTCTGCTTGTCTCCTTTTTTTGCATTGTTTTTGAAAGAAAAAATCATTTTTCATGAAAGCGAGAGCTTTTTGTTCCCTCTCAAGGACATCTCATAACTGTTTAAAAAATCAACTGGAGCTGCGTATCTTGTTGGTTATTCTAGAATTTTTACAAATTTATTCTATGTATCATTATTTGAAAATATGCTTTTTATATTTTGTTAAAGTTATAAAATGAACTAGATGAAGGAAAGACTGTGATTCTAACAGCATTATTCTATGTAGTAGAAGCTTCAGATTTTTCTGATGAATGAAATGAGTTTAATTCTGAGAGAAATTTGATATGAAATGTTTATCGTTGAATGAAATAACAGTAACAAAAAAAATATTGTTGTATTGTAGTTTCTTCCAAACAGACTCAATTTGTAGATAAATATGTGTGGAACTGAGAATAATACGTTATGAAATGCAGTTTCTCGATGGTGAAATAATCCATATACTTATGACTGAAGTTGACTAATATCTCACTTGCTAGCTGTAATCAATGTCCTGCCTCACCATAAAAATAGCACTTTGCGAAATACATTCACACACATGTAAAGTCTAAATACCAGGATTCTATTTAGAAAAATCCATAGCAAGTTATTTATTTTATTATTTTGGTTCATTTCATGGCAACTACTATCAACTACTTCGTTCAAGACTTCTTTTTACATGTCTGATGCATCTACTAGATAAAGTTCTATCACAATGAATAATGCTGCTAGAACTGCAATATCATTTTCATTTAGGTATACTCTACATTTTTATCTAAAATTATTCCTTCTGTTAAATGTATAAGAATTTATAATGTAAATTAATTTAATAATTTGATTTTTCTAAAATTAAATAATTAATGTTTACTGAGTGAAAATCCTTTTGGCATGATTCTCTCAATGATATTGAATTGTATTCTGTGATTGGTTTTTAATTAGTGGAATGTTGCAATAAGTAATGAAAAACATACATACACATCTTTTGCTGTATATACTTCCCATAAGTACGACTCGAAATTTGAATTAGCATGATTTGTAAGTATTATGAGCATGTCCTATTTAGGATCTATATCATTTTTGTCTACCAAGTAATTTCAAATACTTATGCATTGTGCTTCACATGTTAGTATTTAACCTTTTGAAATTAGACATTATTTCATATATATTTTTGAAATATCTACTTAAGAATTACAGTTAATACTTTCTCTTTGGAAGACATGAAACAGTATTGGTTTTAGTAACCAGACCATTTGAAAGTTTTCCATTTTCTTTAGGTTACAAATTGTTTTCAAACACTGCCATTGCTGTTCTCTAAAAGCATGCATGAATGTTAGTCAAAAGCTTATGCTTAGTTAGTCCTGATATTTATTAATACTAGGAAACGAAATTAATTTTTGTTGGTCCTTTAATTCTTTGGAAATATTTACTCAATATGTGATCCATTTTCTAAAGTTATCTCCATTTCTATGGCATAAATGATAATACGAAAAACTTCTGACTTTGGTCGTTTCACCACTTTTTCATATACAATAGGAATCTTTATCATTTTGTTCTTGCATCACATGCAGCTAAACATTCATTTTTTGGAAGGAGTACCTAGAGATACTAGCATGGAACTCTTTAGAGTGGCACCATTCCCAATGGCCAATCTACTAGATTGTCATTTTTCCAGCGTACAATTGTATATTGCTGCGATTCGGATTTCTGACTTGTAGATTAAAATATGTGCATTGTGCAAATTAAAAGGAAAAACGGGCGAAGTGAAAAAAAGTCTGTCCCCGAGTTTCTCGCCAATATGGTAACCCAACGGAACGTTCTTCTAGCACCCTTAATTCTGTTTTGTTTACTACTTTTTACATTAGTTGATTTGTACATGAACTACAACTATCTTGTAAAAGATGTTAAATTAAAAATAATTAAAAATAATGATTAACAATTTTTAATTTTGTTCTTTATTATAATTGAAAGGTGTTTTTTTTTTTGTAATTAGTAATAAATGCAATTCTATTTTTTTAATGTGAATACGAATAGGAAATATGCATTTTCAATTGTTTGTATGCCTTTTGAAAAATCGTCTGAAATCGTAATTTACGAAATCGTCACGAAATTCTCCCATTAAAAGACAGTTGCAATGGAATTCTTCGTAATGGTTTTGCTGCTGTAACGTTCGTTCCATTAATAATTTGTTATGTAGCCAACTGTGCAAGAATGGATGTCGGGTAAATGTGTTTTGAATCTGAAGAATGGACGAAGGGTGAGTGGAATGAATTATATATATATATATATATATGGGGGGGAGAAAGAGATAGTTTATGAAATTAGGAAAGGATATCTGTATGTACAGTTCCTGTTATCGACACAGTCCTTATGTTCAATGTGCTAGCGAAGCTACTAAATTCTCGCTCCCATCGGTAGCGAAGCCGAAGGATGTTTTTTTTTAAGTTAAAATATTCTGCCCTGTGCCTTCTTCAGATGCCGAAAGATATCGCGTGCTCTGCATTTTACTCTTTGCACAACAGACCAGCGCAGCTGTTTGAAAAACTTCTACAAAATTATTAAGATAAGCAGCGATAGTGAGTCCATAAGTTAAAAAATAATAATAATAAAAATCTCAGTTATATATTAAATAAATCTCAAATCAAAATCCAAATTCTAATACTTATCAGTTAAAATCATAATTTTAATGCATAAAGTGGTAGCCATAACTGTTTCTTAAAAGTGTTTATTTTGTCCTTGGCTTCCTTGGCGCCGCAAGGGGTACACTATTCTTCACTTTTACATTAAAAACCAAAACTCTTCTATAATTATATCGAAAGAGAACTACATAATTTAACTTTAATTGTAACTGAAAAATGTGTGATTGAAAGATATTAGATGAAATACTATCGCGAAATAGTTATTTCATAAGCAATTGGAAGGCAACGTCGAATTCTAAGCAAATTCTTCCTGTGGAGAGTATCTATTACTTTTCATGACACGACTTCGGTAAAAGATTTTGCTGATCTTCACCGATCATGACCCCTAGAACCCAAAACCACGCTACGCTTCAAAAGTTTATGTGCTGTTATCTTGTTGTTGTAGTCTAATGCCACTTGGTCATGGCAAGTATAATAACAGGGCTGTTTCGATTAAAGAAGAGGTGTGCGCATTTCGTTGTTAACGAATACCGTTCTGGTGAAAGGATGACTTTGCTCGATCACACACGACACAACCCTTTTTTAGGGGGCGGTCGAATTCATTCATACACGCATTCATCCATCAGCAAGTCAGAATCCAAATCAAAGACCAATTCATCCCAGATTCAGTACTCCCAGAGGTATAACTTGTTATGAGAATTTGGAGGACTTTGCAGTCATGACCTATTTAACGTGCCCCAACTGCCATGAGCCAACACGGCGGTCTTTGAACTAGACGAGGACAGAACCCACGACCTACCGAGGCCTCGTGTTATCTTGTGAACACGATAACTAACGTAATTTTGATTGCATTGAACCGGTAGAAATATATTTAAGGGTGCCTCTTTGGCGAAATTGGCGATTTTTGTTTGGCGCCATGCCTTGTTCGTGCGGAACACCGTGCAAACAGGAATGACGAATAAAGTGCAAAGAAATTTCAGACCATTCAAAGCCGTGCAGTTGGCGAGAATCAAAGGGCACCCTCAAATATAAGGCTAACCCATTGAACCCGCTATTATGAGGGGTGAAAAACGTCAATTTTTACATGAGGCGTCTAGTTTGGAGGGGGAGAAAGTGATGAAAATTTAATTTCTGTAAAGTTTTGAGTTGCTATTCATCATAATACATAATTCATCAGAAGGTGGAAATATTTCCCATTGCAGTTTTACAGAGTTTCGCACAATTACTGTTTCAAAATTCAGGTTTACGTTTATTTTATTTTACTCAATGGACGAATGAAAGAAACCTTTTTAAATAACAACGCTAGTTTTATTTTGCTTTTTTTTAAATACTTATTACGAATTTCAATAAAACCCAAAAACAAGCCACTGATTAAAGCTAAACAAGATAAGATAACTGGTAGAAATCCTTTTTCAAATATGAATATATATCACTGTTACCAGACAATCTTACAAAACTTTGCCTTTTCTGATCAATTACTTTTTATTTCTTCATGGTTGAATTCTTAAAAAACCAAACAATTAGGGGTTATCATAATTTCTGCAGCGCTCATTTGCATCGAGTTATGGGATTTATCTCATGATTTAACCGCGCCCCTTTCCCCAGTGAGCGATGGAGAAGAACCAAAGCAACCATATATATATATATATATTTAAATTTGCTCTATAAAAATATACGCAGAAATTTTATATGAAAAAACATATGTACGATCTACAAATTACATATTTCAAATTTCATAATTTTTTCATGTATTAAGTTTCAAATGTATGTAAAAATAATTTCAAAACATTTTTATGGACTTTTTTTTAAATACCTAAGTAGTCAGCTTCTTGGAAAAGCGTATACACCTTCTTAATTTCTTCGTAACTCTGGATGTAGCGTCTGTGAATCTGTTTTTATCTGCTGTAAGGTTGACTTTATCTCATTAGACTGATTGTATTCTGTAGCACCCCACGCCATAATATATTTTTTAAAAAAATGATACAAAGGGGCACGCTCATCCATCATTTCTGGCAGAGGTCGCTGTTTCCTTTTCTTCTGCCTTTTAACCAATATTTAGTGCCACAAATTTGCATAGTCCTTCTCTAGGAGAGCCTTCAGAATTATTGAGCTTTAAAAAAATATTCTCATTAGACAAATTTGTAATTGTCATTGGTACATGTCTGATACAAACATGCATACAAGGCACTTGACCACCTACCACTTAAGCAGTTCATCAGAAAGGTCTCCGTTAAATTCTTCCAAAAAGCGACTTACATCATAACGAAGCTATTGTTGGAAATTGTTAAAAATTAATAATGAATAACAAATGATGTTTTAACGGCAAATTTTTTTGAAGCAAAAATGCGTTCTTTTAACATTTTTATACAGGTAACATGCTGTTTTGATGATCCTAAATGACCTAAATTACTGAAAATAAAGAAATAGTTGGGAATCATTACCTGCAAAAATAATAAAACTTGGAAGAATCATAAAAGCGTGAAAACGTCATCAACTTTTCTCTTTAATTTCGAGAAAAACACACGCGGACACCACAAACTACGAATCAGTTAGCAGCATCGCTACTGATGCTTGCAGAGGATGTTGCCAAATTCTCCCTGAAATATTCAGAAGAGTCATAACAGGCATCAAAGAGATTAGAATTTCCGACGAGAAGACAGCCGCAAAGGACGTTTATTTGGTGAAAATAGCAATGCAGACACATCATAGAACCAGGGCCGGCCCATCTTCGGAATGCGGCGGATGCTATGCACTCAGGCCCCGCGACTAGGGGGAGGTCTCCAACGTGATTAAGAATTAAAACAGTGTTTTGAACCATAATAATGTGACACATACTGAAAGTCTACTAGCTTGTTTCCATGTGGCTGGCTGAGAATGGACTGACACCTTTATTTGGCTAAGATCGCAGTTATATCTATAAAATGGTGGGGAAAGTTCATTTAAGAATAAGGAAATACCCTTTCAGACACGTTAAGACAGAGCGGCTTGCCCGACTCCCAGAAGTCGAGGCTGAAGCTAGGTTCAAATGGACTGGCCAATCATCGGCTCTCAACTTCTGTGGATATCTAAAGTAATATTTTTTTCAATCCTTTGCATTGCCAGTGACTAAATGTAATAAATGTTGGTCTCTCTTTCAGAAAGTTGAAATTAAACAAAGGATTATCGTCGGTCAAGCATATGGGTACAATGCTTAAACGCTTTTGCTATACTCATTATTGAAAAAGAAATTGAAAAAATTGTCATTTTCCTGGGGTAATTTATAGCAAAAATAGAATGACGCATTATTAAATAAATATGTAAAAGTTCGTTCTTTTTGTTTTTACTAAAAATGTAGGGCCCCAAATGGTTTCTTGCACCCGGGTTCCTTCATAGAAAAGGCTGGCTCTGAGAACTACAGCAGAGACATTTTAACATCAGAAAGTAGACGATGAGAAAATTCCATAAAAATTGTTCGATATTGTGTTCTGGAAGGTCATTGCTCAGCTGATGCGGACGTTTAAAGGATTGCTGGATACCCGGTGTACTTGCTAGCGTTCAACATCGACGGCTGTCCGTTTCACGAGATATTCCTCTGTGTCTAAAAGCGTCTGAGAAACGAGCGATTTTATGTACTGCCTCTCAAAAAATTCGAGGGATTCAGGTTTGAGGAATGTGGGAGGTGACAGATAATTAGAAAGGCATACATTATATTACGGGCGTAAGGCCTTTATGGGTGAATTATATGACTATCAAAATTTGAACCTTAAAAATATTCTGATGAAGTAGCTATTAAAAGACAAGTTACATAAAGTTTGATTGACAATGATGTTACATAAAGTATTTAACTGACCATTTCAAAGAGTATTAAGATTGGCAAACCGGCTGGTCGCCAAACGTGGCTAGTATAAAATATTTATTTTAAATTTACTGACTCAGGTTTCATCACAATCGGATGAATGGTTTAGGAAGGCATAAGAGACATACAGAAAAGCATTCATTTTTATTTATACAGATTAAATTTAAGATGATTCTTAAATTATTATATTCGTTGATGCCTAACTATTAACCATTTCGACGAAGCAGCGAATATTTGAGCCTACGAAATTTTCCAATGATCACCAGCATCGAGTAGGGTGGGGCAACTTTTATCGGCAAGGACAATTCTGACAAAATAGTGCTGAGAATTCTTGTTAGGAAAGTGGAAGGCTCTCGATAGGATTGGATTACATAAATCTTCTCATTTCTGTAGTTTTTATATCATTGTTACGTGCAAGTTCTTCAGCCAGTTCTTTTAGCTGAGTTTAACCCGTTCCCTGCCACTCCCCTCGCCTGATCTCAGGACCCTCTATCTAATGAGATGAATCTCTTCTTTGCTCTCTTTTAACTGTAGTAGAGAAGGTGTCATCTAACAACATGGATGGTCCTAGAAAAGAACGCAATCGACGAGTGATCTCGTAGTTGGCGGTCAACGTGTTAAATGGAAGTATCGGAAATTCTGTCTATGTCAATATCCCAAATTACAAGAATGTAGATGAAGTTTCAAGAATTTTGTCTCAAGTTAAAAGTTGAGCTTAACATATATAAGCTCAACTCTTAACTTGAGACAAAATTCTTGAAACTTCATCTACATTCTTGTAATTTGGGATATTGACATAGACAGAATTTCCGATACTTCCATTTAACACGTTGACCGCCAACTACGAGATCACTCGTCGATTGCGTTCTTTTCTAGGACCATCCATGTTGTTAGATGACACCTTCTCTACTACAGTTAAAAGAGAGCAAAGAAGAGATTCATCTCATTAGATAGAGGGTCCTGAGATCAGGCGAGGGGAGTGGCAGGGAACGGGTTAAACTCAGCTAAAAGAACTGGCTGAAGAACTTGCACGTAACAATGATATAAAAACTACAGAAATGAGAAGATTTATGTAATCCAATCCTATCGAGAGCCTTCCACTTTCCTAACAAGAATTCTCAGCACTATTTTGTCAGAATTGTCCTTGCCGATAAAAGTTGCCCCACCCTACTCGATGCTGGTGATCATTGGAAAATTTCGTAGGCTCAAATATTCGCTGCTTCGTCGAAATGGTTAATAGTTAGGCATCAACGAATATAATAATTTAAGAATCACCTTAAATTTAATCTGTATAAATAAAAATGAATGCTTTTCTGTATGTCTCTTATGCCTTCCTAAACCATTCATCCGATTGTGATGAAACCTGAGTCAGTAAATTTAAAATAAATATTTTATACTAGCCACGTTTGGCGACCAGCCGGTTTGCCAATCTTAATACTCTTTGAAATGGTCAGTTAAATACTTTATGTAACATCATTGTCAATCAAACTTTATGTAACTTGTCTTTTAATAGCTACTTCATCAGAATATTTTTAAGGTTCAAATTTTGATAGTCATATAATTCACCCATAAAGGCCTTACGCCCGTAATATAATGTATGCCTTTCTAATTATCTGTCACCTCCCACATTCCTCAAACCTGAATCCCTCGAATTTTTTGAGAGGCAGTACATAAAATCGCTCGTTTCTCAGACGCTTTTAGACACAGAGGAATATCTCGTGAAACGGACAGCCGTCGATGTTGAACGCTAGCAAGTACACCGGGTATCCAGCAATCCTTTAAACGTCCGCATCAGCTGAGCAATGACCTTCCAGAACACAATATCGAACAATTTTTATGGAATTTTCTCATCGTCTACTTTCTGATGTTAAAATGTCTCTGCTGTAGTTCTCAGAGCCAGCCTTTTCTATGAAGGAACCCGGGTGCAAGAAACCATTTGGGGCCCTACATTTTTAGTAAAAACAAAAAGAACGAACTTTTACATATTTATTTAATAATGCGTCATTCTATTTTTGCTATAAATTACCCCAGGAAAATGACAATTTTTTCAATTTCTTTTTCAATAATGAGTATAGCAAAAGCGTTTAAGCATTGTACCCATATGCTTGACCGACGATAATCCTTTGTTTAATTTCAACTTTCTGAAAGAGAGACCAACATTTATTACATTTAGTCACTGGCAATGCAAAGGATTGAAAAAAATATTACTTTAGATATCCACAGAAGTTGAGAGCCGATGATTGGCCAGTCCATTTGAACCTAGCTTCAGCCTCGACTTCTGGGAGTCGGGCAAGCCGCTCTGTCTTAACGTGTCTGAAAGGGTATTTCCTTATTCTTAAATGAACTTTCCCCACCATTTTATAGATATAACTGCGATCTTAGCCAAATAAAGGTGTCAGTCCATTCTCAGCCAGCCACATGGAAACAAGCTAGTAGACTTTCAGTATGTGTCACATTATTATGGTTCAAAACACTGTTTTAATTCTTAATCACGTTGGAGACCTCCCCCTAGTCGCGGGGCCTGAGTGCATAGCATCCGCCGCATTCCGAAGATGGGCCGGCCCTGGTTCTATGATGTGTCTGCATTGCTATTTTCACCAAATAAACGTCCTTTGCGGCTGTCTTCTCGTCGGAAATTCTAATCTCTTTGATGCCTGTTATGACTCTTCTGAATATTTCAGGGAGAATTTGGCAACATCCTCTGCAAGCATCAGTAGCGATGCTGCTAACTGATTCGTAGTTTGTGGTGTCCGCGTGTGTTTTTCTCGAAATTAAAGAGAAAAGTTGATGACGTTTTCACGCTTTTATGATTCTTCCAAGTTTTATTATTTTTGCAGGTAATGATTCCCAACTATTTCTTTATTTTCAGTAATTTAGGTCATTTAGGATCATCAAAACAGCATGTTACCTGTATAAAAATGTTAAAAGAACGCATTTTTGCTTCAAAAAAATTTGCCGTTAAAACATCATTTGTTATTCATTATTAATTTTTAACAATTTCCAACAATAGCTTCGTTATGATGTAAGTCGCTTTTTGGAAGAATTTAACGGAAACCTTTCTGATGAACTGCTTAAGTGGTAGGTGGTCAAGTGCCTTGTATGCATGTTTGTATCAGACATGTACCAATGACAATTACAAATTTGTCTAATGAGAATATTTTTTTAAAGCTCAATAATTCTGAAGGCTCTCCTAGAGAAGGACTACGCAAATTCGTGGCACTAAATATTGGTTAAAAGGCAGAAGAAAAGGAAACAGCGACCTCTGCCAGAAATGATGGATGAGCGTGCCCCTTTGTATCATTTTTAAAAAAAATATATTATGGCGTGGGGTGCTACAGAATACAATCAGTCCAATGAGATAAAGTCAACCTTACAGCAGATAAAAACAGATTCACAGACGCTACATCCAGAGTTACGAAGAAATTAAGAAGGTGTATACGCTTTTCCAAGAAGCTGACTACTTAGGTATTTAAAAAAAAGTCCATAAAAATGTTTTGAAATTATTTTTACATACATTTGAAACTTAATACATGAAAAAATTATGAAATTTGAAATATGTAATTTGTAGATCGTACATATGTTTTTTCATATAAAATTTCTGCGTATATTTTTATAGAGCAAATTTAAATATATATATATATATATGGTTGCTTTGGTTCTTCTCCATCGCTCACTGGGGAAAGGGGCGCGGTTAAATCATGAGATAAATCCCATAACTCGATGCAAATGAGCGCTGCAGAAATTATGATAACCCCTAATTGTTTGGTTTTTTAAGAATTCAACCATGAAGAAATAAAAAGTAATTGATCAGAAAAGGCAAAGTTTTGTAAGATTGTCTGGTAACAGTGATATATATTCATATTTGAAAAAGGATTTCTACCAGTTATCTTATCTTGTTTAGCTTTAATCAGTGGCTTGTTTTTGGGTTTTATTGAAATTCGTAATAAGTATTTAAAAAAAAGCAAAATAAAACTAGCGTTGTTATTTAAAAAGGTTTCTTTCATTCGTCCATTGAGTAAAATAAAATAAACGTAAACCTGAATTTTGAAACAGTAATTGTGCGAAACTCTGTAAAACTGCAATGGGAAATATTTCCACCTTCTGATGAATTATGTATTATGATGAATAGCAACTCAAAACTTTACAGAAATTAAATTTTCATCACTTTCTCCCCCTCCAAACTAGACGCCTCATGTAAAAATTGACGTTTTTCACCCCTCATAATAGCGGGTTCAATGGGTTAGCCTTATATTTGAGGGTGCCCTTTGATTCTCGCCAACTGCACGGCTTTGAATGGTCTGAAATTTCTTTGCACTTTATTCGTCATTCCTGTTTGCACGGTGTTCCGCACGAACAAGGCATGGCGCCAAACAAAAATCGCCAATTTCGCCAAAGAGGCACCCTTAAATATATTTCTACCGGTTCAATGCAATCAAAATTACGTTAGTTATCGTGTTCACAAGATAACACGAGGCCTCGGTAGGTCGTGGGTTCTGTCCTCGTCTAGTTCAAAGACCGCCGTGTTGGCTCATGGCAGTTGGGGCACGTTAAATAGGTCGTGACTGCAAAGTCCTCCAAATTCTCATAACAAGTTATACCTCTGGGAGTACTGAATCTGGGATGAATTGGTCTTTGATTTGGATTCTGACTTGCTGATGGATGAATGCGTGTATGAATGAATTCGACCGCCCCCTAAAAAAGGGTTGTGTCGTGTGTGATCGAGCAAAGTCATCCTTTCACCAGAACGGTATTCGTTAACAACGAAATGCGCACACCTCTTCTTTAATCGAAACAGCCCTGTTATTATACTTGCCATGACCAAGTGGCATTAGACTACAACAACAAGATAACAGCACATAAACTTTTGAAGCGTAGCGTGGTTTTGGGTTCTAGGGGTCATGATCGGTGAAGATCAGCAAAATCTTTTACCGAAGTCGTGTCATGAAAAGTAATAGATACTCTCCACAGGAAGAATTTGCTTAGAATTCGACGTTGCCTTCCAATTGCTTATGAAATAACTATTTCGCGATAGTATTTCATCTAATATCTTTCAATCATACATTTTTCTGTTACAATTAAAGTTAAATTATGTAGTTCTCTTTCGATATAATTATAGAAGAGTTTTGGTTTTTAATGTAAAAGTGAAGAATAGTGTACCCCTTGCGGCGCCAAGGAAGCCAAGGACAAAATAAACACTTTTAAGAAACAGTTATGGCTACCACTTTATGCATTAAAATTATGATTTTAACTGATAAGTATTAGAATTTGGATTTTGATTTGAGATTTATTTAATATATAACTGAGATTTTTATTATTATTATTTTTTAACTTATGGACTCACTATCGCTGCTTATCTTAATAATTTTGTAGAAGTTTTTCAAACAGCTGCGCTGGTCTGTTGTGCAAAGAGTAAAATGCAGAGCACGCGATATCTTTCGGCATCTGAAGAAGGCACAGGGCAGAATATTTTAACTTAAAAAAAAACATCCTTCGGCTTCGCTACCGATGGGAGCGAGAATTTAGTAGCTTCGCTAGCACATTGAACATAAGGACTGTGTCGATAACAGGAACTGTACATACAGATATCCTTTCCTAATTTCATAAACTATCTCTTTCTCCCCCCCATATATATATATATATATATAATTCATTCCACTCACCCTTCGTCCATTCTTCAGATTCAAAACACATTTACCCGACATCCATTCTTGCACAGTTGGCTACATAACAAATTATTAATGGAACGAACGTTACAGCAGCAAAACCATTACGAAGAATTCCATTGCAACTGTCTTTTAATGGGAGAATTTCGTGACGATTTCGTAAATTACGATTTCAGACGATTTTTCAAAAGGCATACAAACAATTGAAAATGCATATTTCCTATTCGTATTCACATTAAAAAAATAGAATTGCATTTATTACTAATTACAAAAAAAAAAACACCTTTCAATTATAATAAAGAACAAAATTAAAAATTGTTAATCATTATTTTTAATTATTTTTAATTTAACATCTTTTACAAGATAGTTGTAGTTCATGTACAAATCAACTAATGTAAAAAGTAGTAAACAAAACAGAATTAAGGGTGCTAGAAGAACGTTCCGTTGGGTTACCATATTGGCGAGAAACTCGGGGACAGACTTTTTTTCACTTCGCCCGTTTTTCCTTTTAATTTGCACAATGCACATATTTTAATCTACAAGTCAGAAATCCGAATCGCAGCAATATACAATTGTACGCTGGAAAAATGACAATCTAGTAGATTGGCCATTGGGAATGGTGCCACTCTAAAGAGTTCCATGCTAGTATCTCTAGGTACTCCTTCCAAAAAATGAATGTTTAGCTGCATGTGATGCAAGAACAAAATGATAAAGATTCCTATTGTATATGAAAAAGTGGTGAAACGACCAAAGTCAGAAGTTTTTCGTATTATCATTTATGCCATAGAAATGGAGATAACTTTAGAAAATGGATCACATATTGAGTAAATATTTCCAAAGAATTAAAGGACCAACAAAAATTAATTTCGTTTCCTAGTATTAATAAATATCAGGACTAACTAAGCATAAGCTTTTGACTAACATTCATGCATGCTTTTAGAGAACAGCAATGGCAGTGTTTGAAAACAATTTGTAACCTAAAGAAAATGGAAAACTTTCAAATGGTCTGGTTACTAAAACCAATACTGTTTCATGTCTTCCAAAGAGAAAGTATTAACTGTAATTCTTAAGTAGATATTTCAAAAATATATATGAAATATTGTCTAATTTCAAAAGGTTAAATACTAACATGTGAAGCACAATGCATAAGTATTTGAAATTACTTGGTAGACAAAAATGATATAGATCCTAAATAGGACATGCTCATAATACTTACAAATCATGCTAATTCAAATTTCGAGTCGTACTTATGGGAAGTATATACAGCAAAAGATGTGTATGTATGTTTTTCATTACTTATTGCAACATTCCACTAATTAAAAACCAATCACAGAATACAATTCAATATCATTGAGAGAATCATGCCAAAAGGATTTTCACTCAGTAAACATTAATTATTTAATTTTAGAAAAATCAAATTATTAAATTAATTTACATTATAAATTCTTATACATTTAACAGAAGGAATAATTTTAGATAAAAATGTAGAGTATACCTAAATGAAAATGATATTGCAGTTCTAGCAGCATTATTCATTGTGATAGAACTTTATCTAGTAGATGCATCAGACATGTAAAAAGAAGTCTTGAACGAAGTAGTTGATAGTAGTTGCCATGAAATGAACCAAAATAATAAAATAAATAACTTGCTATGGATTTTTCTAAATAGAATCCTGGTATTTAGACTTTACATGTGTGTGAATGTATTTCGCAAAGTGCTATTTTTATGGTGAGGCAGGACATTGATTACAGCTAGCAAGTGAGATATTAGTCAACTTCAGTCATAAGTATATGGATTATTTCACCATCGAGAAACTGCATTTCATAACGTATTATTCTCAGTTCCACACATATTTATCTACAAATTGAGTCTGTTTGGAAGAAACTACAATACAACAATATTTTTTTTGTTACTGTTATTTCATTCAACGATAAACATTTCATATCAAATTTCTCTCAGAATTAAACTCATTTCATTCATCAGAAAAATCTGAAGCTTCTACTACATAGAATAATGCTGTTAGAATCACAGTCTTTCCTTCATCTAGTTCATTTTATAACTTTAACAAAATATAAAAAGCATATTTTCAAATAATGATACATAGAATAAATTTGTAAAAATTCTAGAATAACCAACAAGATACGCAGCTCCAGTTGATTTTTTAAACAGTTATGAGATGTCCTTGAGAGGGAACAAAAAGCTCTCGCTTTCATGAAAAATGATTTTTTCTTTCAAAAACAATGCAAAAAAAGGAGACAAGCAGACAAACAAAGGAGGATGAAAAACAAAAAAATATTGCAGAACTAACATTGGTTAGGCGAGTGGGAACCATGGCTGAGGGTATGCAGGGCAGCAGTGCAATGTTTAAAAATTCTGGAAAAGAGAAAAATAGGTTTCATCTTTTACAAGGGTTGCCATAAAAGCAGGATCAAACATGAATTGCAAATACAACATGAACAGTTAATGGGAAAGAATTGAAAGTCATCTAATATTTTATACTTCCACTCTAAAGAAAAAGGAAATAATAAATACCAATCTTTGGATGAAAGATCTTCTGAATTAGCTTCAATCCATTTTTCAACTCATCAAATTATTTCAACTCAAAATTGCAGGCAATTATTTTATTGGCTTATCAGATAAAGTTTTCTTTAGTATATGAATATTGATTTTCACGCATAGAAAGTTATTTCAAATGCACAAGTGAATGAATTTTAATAAGAATACAGACAACATTCTAAAATGTATTTATTTTTCTTACATTATTTATTTTTTACCCATTCAAATCATATAGAATGTATCATTAAAAAAAAGTAGTTTTTTTTTCTTTTTTCTGTATAAAAATTGTTTACTTAAAAAATTAAAATATTAAATTTTAACAACTTGCATTTTTTACAATCCATATTGAATAAATTTAATGTACTTTTAGTACATGCAAAGGATTAATTATGATTTAAAGTCTTAGTAAAAAATTACCAATATTGCTTTCTTCATAATTATAAACGTATCGTTTCCATACATGATGGAAACACAGGAAGTAAAAAGAGGAGTTTGAGAGAGTCCAAAATATTTTCTAATAAAAAATAAACAGTTTGCTAAAAATAACAGCATATGTTCATATATTAGATGCAATATTATTTATATAACTGATTCATGCATCTCATATGACTATGTTTAGTTAAATGTAAAGAATAATATAATCTTTTATATGAAAAGAATATCTCATAATTAAAAATAAATACGTAAAACAGCAGAAACTTTGGTCCATCCATGAAAGTCAATAAAAAATGCATTATAAAAAATGAAATTATCAGACTAAAGGAAAAAAAGGATAGAGATGCAATTATAAAAGCTAAAATAATCTGAAAAATGCTCTTACAATATTAAAAATTAGAGAAGAATTCAAAAATGCATTGCAATAAAATAAAAAAAATTTAATGTAAACTTGCAAAAGGTATGACCAAAAAAATCTTGTGAAAGATTTAAAATTATATACATATTGCGTTGCAAATATAAGCTACAATTTTAGGAACTTTTCAGTACCTCACACTTGATGCATACCATAGAAAATTTTGAGGAAAATGAGCAAAGATTTATTACCAGTAATTATAATAACCCTTTAAAAACAATAAATTTTTCAATTTTTTTAAAATACTGTTTGAACTAAAAATAACATTCAGTACATCTTTAGGAAATATTTGCACAAAATCAATTGTTTCTACATGGATTTATTTTTCATTTAATTTCTTTAAAAATTCGGGATGAAATATTTGAGAAATATGAAGAATATTGTTCATACCTAGGAAACAGCAATGAAGATAAGTACATAAATTATCTATCATTGGGCAATACATAGTTACCCTAAATTAAGATTCTGGGTCTTTCACTAGCTGATTTTCTGTTAATAAATCATATACATATATTTATTTAAAATCTTCCTCATTATATTCTTCTGTATTATTCTAAAAGACTCAAAAGATCTCCAAAGTGAGATCCAATTACCAAATCTCAATTTTTTTTTTTTTTTTTTTTTTTTTTTTTTTTTTTTTTTGCATTCTGGCAATTTTATACAAGGGATTCTTCAACATATGATCATAATAGATCTATTGTTTCAGTCAGATTGCCTAGAATCTATAATAATATTTAGAAATTTTTAAATTTTACTTTAACATAACCAAAAATAGAACAACTTCCTCCCTGATCTTCGATTCCCCTTTCCTTATCAAGTGATTTAGAAGATACTTTCAGAAGCATCACTTTTTTCCATCATATTTACTAATAACCCCTAGCTTCATCCAGAATCTTTTGATCTAAATTATAGTTAGTATCATGGTGCCATTTCAAAGCAGGAATGATATTCTGATTAATCATTGACACATTAGCAGGTATTTTGGTTTAAATTAGATTTCTCAGTAAATATCATGTTGTCATTTTGAAATGACATAATCTAATTGGTTGTTGCATATATTAACATATATTTTGTTTTTAATTTGAAATAAACTTTATTTTTACTTGGATCAAAACAAAGAAGTGTTTGACCAAAAGACATAAAAAGAGGAAATAGAAAAATATGACACAAAACAATACATGAAGGGAAATTAATGCACAAAAAATATGAATTAAATATTCAATGTACAGAATAAATGATCAAAACTATACCTCAAATCACTTCTATATTCACTTGAAAATACTTATAGAAGTAAGAAATCAACAGA
>JAPMOQ010052189.1:0-17289 GCA_026543055.1 Argiope trifasciata
GTCGAATTACTTGTTGCCATTACGTGGAACCTTTATCAATTACGAATGAACAAAATTCAAAATATTTTTATCGAATTATTTGTTATCATTATGTAGAACCTTCATCAATTAGGAATGAATAAAATTCAAATACAAAATATATTTTTATCAAATTATTTGTTATCATTACGTAAATCCGTTATCAATTACGAATGAATATTCAATTTCCCTTTTCAACCTCTGACATTTATTCCTCTGGATGAAATATGGAAAAAAATCCTACAAATACAGAATCGCTTTAATCTGCCTCTCGATATTATGCATTCAATTTTTGAAGATTAGATCTTGGCTTTAAAGAAACACTGCTTTGATGTAAAGAAGCTGAATTTATAATACTTGTGAAAAAAGCGGTATGTCTTTAAAGTTTAACTATTTAAGCCGATTACTAAGACTTAATGCACGAGTTTCATAGTTTGAAGATTAATCTTGCGCCTACAGAAACGTTATACTCGCCGTTTGGAAAGAAATAAACTGCAGTCAAATGAAATTTTTATATTCAAAATGGAGGATTAAATACTCGATTGAGTATTAAAATCTCCTTCACTTTGTTAAAAGATCAGTTTCTTTCTTTTTATAATGACGTTATAAACCTTTAAATATTTTTATACAGTACTCGGAGTATATATGGAGTCGCAAAAACTTTGGAAGCTGCTATTGGATAAAGATTTAGAAAAAAGTAATTTAAGTATAAAGATAAAATAGATAATAAATAAATAATATATTATACATATAATATATAAAATAATAAAATATAAAAATATTAGTATAAAGATTTAAATTTTGTATGTAGGCGAGTTCGAATTCGCCAGTCGAAGATTCTCCTTGTGTAGTGGTGACAGGGCACACGTATAAATCTGTGGTGGTCACATAGTCCTCCATTTCGAGATAAATACCGCTAAGGATACTAGTTCAAAGGTGATCGTTCTCTGATTCAGGTCACAATTACAATGTGTGGTTGAGTGAATGAAAGTCCGCCCCGCAAAAACGACTGTAACGCTTGAGTGGCAAAGCCATGCTGTGGACCCTAAAAGGCACCACTGAAAAATTCAACAGACGCAACCTATTGGCTCAAATCATTGTCTGTATCACAACAGGCTTGTCCAATGACAAATGTTATAAGAAACGACAACAGAAATTAAACGACAGACAAATTACAAACTTCGATCAAGGATAATTTTGAAAAATGATTAGAAGTCTCGAGAATCATCCATTTTGCCGCGAAAGTCGCCAAATTCATCCCCAAATATTTAATGAGTTTGCCGCCAAGCATTGGATTACTAATGCGATACCCAATAGCATCCTTTCTTATGATGATTTTATTCATGCTGAGAAACAAAACTACAGGTTTGCAACAATATATTTAGAAATTAAACAAAAGTGTTGGACTTGTGTCGGCTAGGTAGCGACTTCGAATATGCCAGCCGAAGATTCCAGTGTGTGGTGGTGACTGAGCGCATGTATAAATCTGTCGGGGTCACTAAGTCCTCTATGTCGAGAGTAATACCCCTAGGGGACTGGTGGAGAGTGATCGTTCCCTGATTCAGGTCCAAATTACGATCTGTGGTTGAGTAAATGAAAATGTATGAATAAAAGTCCGCCCCGTAAAAAGGGCTGCGATGTGTGAGTGGCAAAGTCGTACTCTTGGCCCTAGATGGCGCCACTGAAAAAAAACAAGATACTTCTGTATCGGCTCAAATCGCCTTACGGCTTTCCCATTTGCAAGTGCCATAAGAAAGAACAACAAATTTTGTATTTTTTTAAGGTCCAAAATGTTATGAAGTTGATTAAAATTTTCAGGAGATTTCACTTAAAAAAACACAAAATTGAAATTTTTATACGGACCTAGTACAAAAAATTTTCAGTGTGTAAAATGTGCCCCATTTTCTAATAAGGTCATGTGCAAAATTTCAGAATTTTACTATGAAAATTCTCAAAGATATGTTAAAACAAAATTGGTGAAGAGTCAATCACAAATTAAAACGCAAATGTTTACAATTTCAGGGAACATAAAGCGTTGCAAGAATGCATCGTAAGGAAATAAAATATACTTCCTATTTATAGTTTAAAACACAAATTTTAAATTCATGCTTCCTGAAAAATACTTTAAATTTTATATCATGAATTACAGAATATAAGTTAAAAATAACATAGTCAATGAACTTGTTAAAAACTTATGTAATATTTCTTTTAGCTTATTATTTCCCCAAATTTTTAATACTTTTGAACCAATAAATAGCAAAATTAGTATTTATTTATTATTTCATTACTTTCTTTATTAATTTGTGAAAGACCCCTAAAACACGAACAACCGACATGATTTTTGCTCTTTACGAACTCATATCCAGGTATCAAAAAGGGGTTTAAGTCAGTATTCATATCTTTGTGATTAAAGGCTGAAATTTCGATTATGACCTTTTTAGAGGATGAGGCACATTTTTCTTACTAGGAAATGTTTTCATCAGACGTCCGTATAAAAATTTTGTATTTTTTAAAGTTTGATCTCCTGAAAATTTTAATCCACTTCATAATATTTTGCACCTTTTTTTATGCAACTTTGCAATTTATAGTATAAGTCTATGATCAATATTTAAGGAATAAAAGGAGAGGTCAAGGTTTTTGAGACACCCTGTATACACTAATAATATAACAAATATTAGCAACAAGCCATTCTGGGTGACTAGTTGGCTTACAAATGCGAATTTACATCTACGTTAGACATTTTTCATGCAGTCTATGGAATGTGTATATTTATAATGTAACAAATATTGACAATTATCAGCTCAGGCGTCGCCCTCGTCATCTGACCACCGTTCCTGTTAACGAAGTCCGTTCCAAATTAACCCTAGTGTTTTTTTACAACGGGAAGCTAAAATAAAAGAACTAAACTAAAATCTAAAAACTATACTTTAAAAAATATGATACTAAGTGTCAATTAATTAATTAAATTAGTTTAAAGAATTTCCTACCAATGGTGTGGTGTGGAAAAGGGGTGCTTGCTCAAGTGTTGCCTTCGTCATCTGACCGCGGTTCATATTTATGAGATCCGTCCCAAAATAGCCCTAGTGTTGTTTTATAGAGGGAAATTAAGATAAAAAAAACTAAACTAAAACCTAAACACCATACTTTATAAACTGTGGTACTAAGTGTTAATTAATTAATTAAATAAGTTTAAAGTTTTGACAGAAACTTTTAAGACAAAAAAAAAAGTGTTCATAAGATTTCACAATTCGGAAATATGGGATCAAATATGGGATCTAAATTTGCTTTTATTGAAACAAATGAAAAGATCTTTTCCAATATGCTACATTTTCTCTTAAATTATTATTATTATTTTCTCCTTAACATTTTTGTATCGACAAGAAATGCAATGCATATACATCATCGAAAAGCCACTGCTCCTGTTCAGCTGCAGAAGCATCTGTCTCAAGAACTCGCGGTAATCCAAAAAAAAAAATGTATTAATATGTTATGAGACACAAAATTGCAAAAGAAGACATCTTGAAAGATTAAAACTCCGAGACATGACAGCTGCAGCTTGTAGGAATGAACTTTATTATTAGCGTGTAGAGAAGCAACTCTGTTAAGCCTAGCCGGAAAAAGTTTTTTAATAACTTTCAGCGTCTCCATCGCAAAAATGGCTGCATGCTGGAAAGATGGCTTTAGAAGCTTTCTGTTTTTATGAAAAGAATTATCGTTTGCTTAGCAACATGGTAATGCATCTTCAGTTTTCTAACTCGGCAAGTTGCATTTTAGGCGATGCATTCTTTATAAATGTTTTTTTTCCCTTTTATAGAATTCTGACGAATTTTTAAGTGGCGAAATTGATGGAAGTTTGATATTTTTCGTTTATGGCAGACGTATGATGAGTTTCGAATGATATTTTAATTTTCTTCACACAAAACTGTTTTAATTAGGGCATTTTTAAATCGAATCCTTCAAACGAATTTTCTGTGGTCTTTTGGACTTCTGGATCACGTAACGTTTGTTACGTTTTGCATTTACTTTTTAGAAAAAAAAATGATAATTAATATTTATTTTATTTGCAATAATATTAGTTTATTTTTTCATGTGAGCGATTAATTTTCTTCATATCAAAGCTTTTTTAATTATAACCTTTTTAAATGGAATTTTTCTATGATTCTTCATGATCACATAAGTTTGTTATATTTTGCATTTACTTTATTACCAAAAAATAATATTTAATATTTTTTTTTTCATTTGCAATAATCTTAATTTATTCTTTAATTTTCTTTATAGCAAAAATGTTTCATTAGAACATTTTTCGAATCGATTATTTCAGCCGAATTTTTCTATAGTCTTTTGGATTTCTTGATCACTTAACGTTTGTAACATTTTGCATTTACTTTTTAGAAAAAATGATATTTAATATTTATTCCATTTGCAATAATGTCAATTTATTTTTTAATTTGACCTTTTGTCAAAGTGATAGCAACTCGTTTATAAAAGCCAATTTTTTTTCTCATGCACACGTAACCTTTAAGAGCCTATTAAATTTTATTTTTTATTTCGCGAGAGGTAAATTGCTGATAAGTACGTTTAAATTATCTTTTAAAAAGTCATTAAAAATATAAATTCAATTTGTAATTCAAAAGTTTGTCAATAGCAACGTTGTTGCCTTCTTTTGTTTAAAGAAAGTTGGCAACGTTGATGTAATATTCTATTAAATAAAATGAAAGATAACGTACAAGTTTGTAATTTTTTTTTAGTAAACAACGTTTTATATTTATGTTAAAACGTTAGTAGATCATCCATAATTCAAATTCAAGTTAAAATAATAAATAGTGATAATAATAAGTTTAATGATACTGAATATAATTAAAATTAATATTAATTAATGTTGACGATAATTTTTTAATTAATTATTGTTAATTAAAGTGAAACTAAAAATTATAAAATCTCTTTTATTTCTTCTTAATCTGTATTAGTTAAATATGTCTTCAGTAATTATTAATGAAGGGTTTTGAGATTTTTGACTCATCTAAAAATTTAACTGCCATGCAATTAACTGCCATACAACTACCATTACATTAAAAAAGCAATAATTTTATTTTACTTTTTAAATGAGTTTAAGACGTTTGATTTTTTTTTATGAATTGTCGAATTCAAAGTGCTGCATATTCGTTTTGCTTATTTACATTATTTATCTATTCAAAGTAAAAATTTCGGATTTTTTAAAATTATATTTATTTTTAGTGATTGTTACTTAATGTTAATAATTTTAAATTACTGTTCATGCAGTAATTAGGCCTTTTTTATTGAAACTATAAAGAGGTTAAAAAAACTTTACTGCCGTTTTCAATTTAAAAAATTGTCGTTTGCTCTTGTTACAAGTGGTTTTTACGTTTAATAATAAGAAATAAATTTTCTTGTTTTTTTAAAATTAATTTTAACTGAGTTAGAAGAGAACTTTAGTAGTTTTTTTAACGAATTATTGAACAATTGTTGAATTATTGCACTGTACAATTTTTATACTATATATTGTTGAATTAATGTACTGATTTGATATGATGATTTTTAAGGTATCTTACATTATATATTTAAATTTATAAAAATGTTTTTATCATAATAATTTTTTATTTATTTTTATTATTACTTTCTAGGAGTTATTTTAAATTACCTATTGCTTCATATGTATAAATGAATGTAATATCAATTAAAGTTGTAAAACATTAAAAATTTCTTCACTGTTATTTTTAATTTAAAAATTGTTGCTTGTCTTTACCGCAATTTTTTTTATACTTAATTTTTTTTTACTCGAATTTTTAGCCAAGCTGAATTTTAGGTATTGTGCTTTGAGTTTCGATATAGTTGAATTTAATATAATTCTATATTTATCAAATTTAAAGAATTTAATTTTTGAATTATCTTATAATTCAAATTAAAAATATATATGAGAAAAATAACTAGTGAATGTAGAACGCATTTCAAAAAAATAATCTTAGATAATTAATTCTTCAAAATCTTTCCTTTTCAAATTTGAAATATCGCCTTCTAGTGAAACTAATTACTCTAAAAAAAGAAAAACGGAATTAGTTGAAAATTATATGGAGTGATTCACTGCAAAAGATTTTATAGCAAACGATAATCTCGTCGTGTTTATTTTCCTCAATGGGTAATATACACTGAATTTTAGTTTTGTTAATTTTTTGTTTGTTATTTCAGTGGTTTGTTTAAGTATATAACTTATGTGTGAAAATTCCATATAGAAATTTTTAGAAACTTTCCTTTTTTTTGACTTTTTGTATTGATACACATAAAAATTAAATATTAAATAAAAACAACTTTTTAGGACATATAAAATAGGCAAATCTTGCACGAAATACTCTTGACGATATTAATAATTTTTTTCTAATGCTTAAATGAGCAATTTTATAACTTAAAGTAATATTTTAATGCTGATTAATTTTTAATAAATGAATTAAAACTGTTCAAAAGAAAAGGAATAAATATTTATTTTTTCAGCAGTTTTGGACCGAATTATTGATAGCAAAAATACTAATGGCGTTTTTTTAGCAACCCGAAACAATCCTTTTTCAACTCGCAATTTTCAATTCTTATAAAAACTAAAAAACAAACCAATTCAAAAAGCAGCCTTTTATCAAAACATATCTCCAATCCAGCACTTCAACGTTGGAATAAAGTGGCCTTTGAATAGTCTCAAAGTTACATAATTAAATATATTTTTTATCTAATAATTTATTTCTAATTAATTGAAAATAGTTCTTTTTACATCAATGTAGCTAATAAATTTCTGATTATTTTGCCATTTCATCAGAATGCTTCTGGCAACAGTTAAGAACTGATATGCCCTTTGTGAAAGCACTAAATAATCAATTTTTACTTCAAAATCGTCTGCAAAAAAAGAAGGAGAAATATCCAATTAACATTTCGGCAATACTTTCTGGAGACAGAAAAAAAAGAATACAACCAGTCTTCTAAAAATGCATATCATTACAAGACCATTAAAACAGTTCGTTAAGGTAGAAGTTCAGGGTAAAATTGCGATAGAAGAGAAATTATTTTTGAATTCCATGGTAAAAATTCGTTTTCTCTTTTTTTCTTCATACTTTTCATCTTATTCATATTTTTTTTATTTTTCGTTTTCTGAGAAAATGACGGTACCTGCATTAAGATATTTGTAAAAAGTAAAAAGAAAAAAAATGCGGAAATGTTGTACATTAATTCGTTTTCAATATTTTTACGTTGGAAAAGTTGGCGAAAGGTTTTTCGCAGCAGAAACCTGATTTAGAAAAACCGAAAACTGCGTGTGACATGTCGAAAAGAAAAAAAAAGAAATAAATAAAAAGAAAAGAAGAGATAGAAATCGTTCGAATGAAGAAAATGTGAAAGAAAAAGCTGATTTTATCACATCTGTTTGAGATTCTTTAAATGTACGCATAATTAATTTCCTAAAGGTGAATTCATTCCTTTTTTTCCTTAAAAAAGTTTTTACTTGCTTAGTGAATTTTGTGCATTCTTCTTTTTAGTGCTTTTCAAACAGAGCTTTTTTTCTTTTACGGCTGTTTTTCTTGTTTACTAAATGCTAGTTATTTGTGAGTAAAACACGTTTAAGATGTTTCGTTTCGGCGCCTTAAGCGCTCAGATTCGCAGTTGTAAAGAAAAGTGTTTTGGAAACGGGAAAAACGTAACGATTAAATTGAAAAAAGAAAAACATTCTTTTGAGATTTCTGAATGTCTTCCGATTCTTTTGCTTTTGCTTTCATTGTCAGATGATAAACAAATATTTACGTTAAGTAATGCTTTGCAAATTTACTTTATTTATTTACTTTTTTCTCTCACTATTTGAAAATTTTTTTGATCAGTAATTATATGTATTTTGCTCATTTTAATCAGATGCAAGTATTGAAAAAATAATTTTTATAATAATGACTACAAACATTTCGAAAATCTTAAAATTATTCACTAATCAAATCCATTATACTGGAAAATATCTGATAGTATTCGTTCGATACAATACTAATATAAATACCAATCAATTTCATAAAAATTATACATAAATTCTCAATTTTATTAAATTATATTTTATTTTCCAATATCATGTTTCTTGATTTTTTAAATTCTCTTTTAAATTATTAAGGAAACATAATTTAAAGGGGAATTAAAAAAAAAGAATATTTTCCAGATAATTTATCTCAGATATTTTCCATTATAATGGGAAAGTATTCGTTCGATTCTCATAGTATTATGAATACCAATCAATTTCATAAATAATGTACATAAATTCACAATTTTATTTTCCAGTATTATATTTATTGGTTTTTTAAAATTTTCTTTTGAAATAAATGCTGGATTTTAGTATTTTTATACTTGGTGTGTGGAATTAAAGCTAAAAGCTTGTTTATGGTTCTTCATTCAACTTAATGGCGGGTTTACTCTCGGCCAATTTTAAGATTACCATTATTTGGCGCATGCGTAGAAATGATGAAAAATCCTGTTCAGTCGTTAGCAAGTAATTGTTCCGACGGGACCACAGTATGCCACTATATCGTATTATTTTTTTTCTCACTGCGCATGCGTTTATAGAATTTGGAGCTTTTTTGGGGGTGAAAGATTTGATCACTTATAGATTCATTCCGACATTTTTCAATCTTTGTGTTTTCTGATGAGAGATTGTTTTTTTTTTCTTTTTCTTTTTTTTCCTTTTCCTCTTCTGTTGTGTTCCAAATTTAGGTATGTTGACCATTTTTTTTGTTTTATTTTGCCTTGTTGTTGTGTAAATATTCATCATTTTAAAACGATATGCAGTGAAAAAGAAAAACTTAAGGACGCCATAATGGCAGTTTGTAGCCAAGCGTAGGAGGCTTGAATCTATCTTATGAAATTATGATAATAATAAATCAGTCCCTTTCTATGCATGCGTGACCTGTCGGCTGTCTTAAATTGGTTGAGTGTAAACACTACATAAGAATGCCACTTTTTTATGTTCTTAAAATAATTGAATTATGTCCAATTATTTAATTTATTATCCTTGATTATAAGTTAATTTAGTAAATAATTTTCTACAAATCTAGTTTTCATTAAAATGCTAACATGACGACAGTTTGAGTATTAAGATCAATTCCATTTTCCATCTATAAAGTCTCACGTTGTAGAATTTTTCAAGAATAAGGCATTTTGTATTTTAGAACAACAGATTCATTGTAGCCCCTAGTAGTACACATATTTTGTAAAATATTGTATGGTATTAAACAATATTCCCAATATTGAAGAACATTGTATTATATTAAATGATATAATATAATATTAAACAATATTATATATTATTGTACAACAAGATGTGCTACCTGGAGCTTATATCAAAATTCCGGAACATTAACAAATTTCTTGATTATTTTTTATAATATTAATTCATATAAATTATTTCTACCCGTTCTTCGAATTAAAATATTTTCATTCTTTTATTTTTACTATAAAAATAATTTTTATATTTAATGTTATAATATTCTTTTATCGTCTGAAAAGTTAAAAAAAATAAATGATAATATCAATTAAATCAGATGATTATTAAATATCACAGAAAGATGATTTTCTACATTCAATGATATCAGCCTTTGTTACTGATAAAAATGATTTATCGTCTGCTTTTAAACTTTTCATTTAATACTCAGATATTTTTGGCAACATTTCTTCTTTTGTATTCTTTTTTTAACAACAAATATTTTCATTATTAGATTACCAATAAATAAATTTTCAGTTCTTTTAAAGCTAATAAAAATATCGTCAAAAGTATTTAAATAATGTAAAATATCAAAAAAAAAAGAAAAGAAAAACGGAGTAGTTGAGAATCGAGTCGTTGCCTAGCAACCGAGTATGTATTAAATTCCTCATTTCAAAATCGTTTGCATTTCATCATACATTTATTAAATTTTGAAAAAACCAATAAAATTCGGAGAAACTATTGCACGGAAATGAATACGTTTCAATAGAAAGGTAAAATTTTGGATTTTAAAAAGTATTTATGGAATAATGTACTCTGAGATTACTGTGGAATAATAGCAATATTTTAATGAAACTGTAATGAATGATTATTGGATTAAATATTGCATTTTGGGAAACTGATAGCATTGTTTTTGTTAAATAAATGTGCAAATATTCATTAAATTCGGTTCAAGTTTTTAGGGAACGGCGTGGAATACATACACCTATGGTCATTTTGATTTATATATACTAGATTTATTCAGTGAAAGATATTTGCAAAAAAAAAAAAGGATGGATTATATTTTATAATCTATCTTTTTTGATATTAAAAATTGTATATAAAAATATATTATAATAAATAATTATATATAATCTATTATGTATAAAAATATATATAATAGCTTAAATATTAAATAAAAATATATTACATATAAAAATATTTTCCAGGGAAAGTTATTTATCATAAAAGTTGAGGAAACATTGCAAATATTTAAAATTTGAAAACTATTATTTCAGTAAGTATAAGTAAGATTCAACAGCATATTGCTTGAAATATTTGATACTCGCATGAAAAAAATAGCTATCATGGATTAAATGATTATATGCTGCCATTTCCGCTCGAGGATATAGAATATCATTATCAATTAACTAAAAATGGCAATGATTGCGATAAATCACAGGTTCTGTTAAGTAAAAAGACGAACTTTTTATTGATTTAATATAGAAATTTTGAGTTTATTTAACAATTTATTTCACCCAAGTGATGTAATTTAAAAAATTGGTAGCCGCCTTCCATGATCAAATGTTCTCCAATTGTATTAATAGTATTAGTATGATCATGCCAATAAATTTTAATAAGCTACAATTTATTACATCAAATGAAACTTATTTTAAATTAAACTTCAAAATAAACTCTCTAAACCATTAAAAACGACTGAAAATCGGGGAAATCAGTCCGTTAGAAATGTGGTCTCTGTCAATGATTTAATTTGAAGTGTTTTTCGGAACTTTAAGAAAGTATGTGTATATGGGGAGAAGCAATTAACGATGTATCTATAAGTCATGCGTTTTCATAGGACATAAAATATTACAAATAGGTGCCGTGGTTGTGGCTGAAGTATTCTGTAGAAATCCTCTGCCTGTAAAATGTGTAGTGAAACTTTAAAAATCTACGCTATTGAAGAACAGGTGATTATGCGATATATTTTAAGGTATATCACAGGGTGATTAAAAATGACGAAATCGGTTCAGTGATCAAGGCTGGAGAAGTGGTTTTTATTACTTCAAACATATAGATAGATGTTTTAAATGTCTAATGAATCTAAAGGCTTCTGAATCATTCAATAAAACCTTGAGATAAAAGATATATCTTTATTTTGGGAAAAATCTTTATTTTAAACGAGATGGGAGCTAAAAGATTCTCCAAGCAAAAATTTCTAGTTTTTTTTTCCAGATTAAAGGGCCGCAGTGTCCTGGTGGTAATGTTTTGGCTTCGGAACCAGAGGGTTTCAGGTTCAAAACCCGATTCCACGAAGAACGATCATGGAAGGGGGTCTGTAGCACGTTCAAAATCCAGCAGGTGTGCCAACTTATGATACGAGGAATGGTTGCCAAGTCGAAAATCGCCCCAGAATTAATAAACTCCGGGAAACTTGGGGGTCTGGGGTTTTTGGCCACGAGGAATCGATTGGCGCCGGTTTTGAAGCGCTACGGTCGAGCAGTTCGGAGTTACAGATAAGATATTTTCAAACTTTATTAGTTCGCCATAATGGCTACTTAAATTTTCAAGCGGTAAAGTGCTGCCATCTATAGCCAATATGGCGAACTAATAAAGTTTTATGTTTATGCTGTTATAGGTTTATAATATGTTTCTTATGTATGTATATATGTTTGGTTTTTCTAAATAAATTTGTCAAAAATATTGAACTTCAACACACTTCAAAATTTACCTTTACTTTACCTTTGTATAGAATAGTTCCCTTTCCAAACTCTAACTTTGTTTAGAATAGTTAACAATGGTGCACTTTAACCGGTTATCTTTTCACCAATAATTTCACAAATTTTCTTATGGCATGCATTGTTTTGATAAATCCCAATTGAAAATTTAAATCTTCGAGTTAGCTTCGATACCTGTTTTCTTCGAGCGGAGCTCGGTCACCCGCTGGTATAATTAAACTAAACTAAACCAGATTAGAAATAAGAAAAGTGTGATTTAAGTACCATTTTCAATAACTTTGAGCATTTTTTGACATATGTAAACCGATGTATTTTTATAAACTTGTTTTAATATAATTTATTATCGATAAATAATAAAATAATACTTATGTTAATAATTTACCAGTGTATATCATCTTCTTCCACAGAATGTTTGGAGCAGGAAATCCAACGGCTGCGCAGTCCATCCAAACGGTGTTGCCAAGGACTACAGATATGTTTTTAGGCTCAACTGTCCATTGAGGAGGCACTGAAAGATAGACAAAAAAAACAAATTACTTCAAATTTATTCAATTTTCAAATTTTAAGAATATTGCCTTAATCAAGAGCAACGATTGCTGATAATGAACAAAGGTAAAAAAAAAAAAAAGAATTTATTCTGATTTCGTGTAAATGAAGCTGTTCAATCACTTCTTGCATACAGCCGATTTTGAAAGGGATTTCTCTACACTAGTGGAATTTGGTAAGGGAATTATAGGAATCTTTTAAAAGAATGTTTTAACTCAACAAATTTTTTGACTGTGGGAACTTGACGATGTCAGCAATTTTACATAACTTCTATTGTATTAATTAAATAAAAAACAAACAAACTGGCATTGGATTAGGAAATAGAGAGCATTTTAGAATGAAGTTAATATTGGCTAAATGAATCTAAAAAATTAGGAAATTTCATAATCAATGCTCATCGCACGTGCATTGAAATCTCATATAGTTATGCAAATGAATAACTTCTTTGAGATTTTATTCACAGTATTTCCTTTCAGAATAATCTGCGCTCTATTACCATAAAAAAGAATATTTTACCAGTAGTTAGCAACTTAGTTTTTAAACTTGTTGTCGGTTTTAAAAGAACTTTGTATATATACTGTAATCTTACATGATTATGCAAAAGCTTAATTCCTTTGATATACAAAATTCTTAATGTGTTTTCATGTTCATTATGCTAATTATAACAACAATGAAGAAGTATTTTATTGGTGGAGAAATATTGAGTTAGTAGTTAAAAACTTAGTTTTTAAACTTGTTGTTGGCTTTAAAATAGCTTTGTGTAAATAATGTAATCTTACATGATTATGCCAAAGGTTAATTCCTTTGATATATAAATTCTTAATGTTATATATTTTTTTTCATGTTCATTATGCTAATTATTACAACAATGAAGAAGGGGTTTATTAGTGTAGAAATATTGAGTTATTGAACTTGTTAAGGACTTTTTTAATTACCTCTGAATATGCGTTCGAATATTATATGTAATTGATTTGATGCCTATTGGTATCAAATTTGATCTTCTATTTCCACATGTTTCATGTGGCTTTTGTTAATCATTCAGAGAAGTTATGAATATTTTTTCATTTCTTTCAAAACTTAATGATCCCATTTTGTGTTTTATTTTTTGTGAAATATTTCTATTCTTCGAACAACTGAAACTTATAGGAAAAAAAGTGTTTCTTTGAAATTTTGGACTTCCCATTACTTTAAATAGAAAGAGCACTTTTCATTAAATACATTATATAACAAAAATCCTCTGATGGTATAATTTCATATGAAGTACTTTATTTAATGATATTTTGTTCTTACATCTAGCTAAGAATGCAGATTGTTTCCTAGAATTTAAAAGAAAAACAAAAAACTCGTCTTAGAAGTGATTTAGAGTTTCTCTAAAGAAGCTTCGAGCTTATCAATTATGCACTTACGTGGAGCAAATATTTGGTTGCCAAGTTTATTTATGCCTGAAGAATATTACGCATTCTGTTCGAACACACGCTAAGTAAGCATTAGAAGTTGTAGTTTATTTTTACCGCAGTTTAAAGTAGAGAACAAAGTTCTCTCAAATGCAATTTTGAAATTGCCTAGATATTCTTATTTTTTTGTTTTACATTTGCTTTTTAGTTAAACTAAAATGAAATCCAGAATCAATTTTTTTTGCAACAGAAACTAAATTTTCATTTTAGAAAATTTTTTTATGAAAATCTACATTAAAATAGATCATAAATCATTTAATTCAGTTTATACACTAATGCTAATTTTTATTTATAAATTCTTTTTATAAATAAATAAAAAGAATTAAAAAAATAAAAATAATTACTTTTATGACGAATTTATAAAAAAAAATTAAAGAATTCCTTTTTGTAGAGAATCTCTCTCTCTCTTTTTTTATCTCTTCTTTAAAAAATTTTACAGATCTTTTCATTATTCTCTAAGTAATAGCTGCATAAAACATTCGGCAATGTTATATCCAGAATTTATTTATTTTATACAGTATCTTAAGCAATTTTTTGGTCATATATTTTGTTTTAGAAATGGTATTCCGTTTATAATATTCTTAAAATTACTTTACATTTTTTTTCTAGTAAAGTTAATCTCGTTTTTTGTCATAGTAAAGAAATAGCACTTATGTATGGCAAATATTCTTAACTAGTAAAGCATGATCTTAGATAATGTTCTTAATTTGAATTTAATTAGCTAATTTAGGTGATCAGGTTTGAAATGACAGTTTTTAATCCTTTTGCTTTGTTGTCTTGTTTGGAAATGACGATTTTAAATCATTTAATTTTGTTGACAAACTTTGAAATGAAGATTTTAAGTCGTTTTGATTTGTTGGTCTACGCTAAAATGACGGTTTTAAATCGTTTCATTTTGTTGAAAAACATGAAATGATGGATTTAAATCTTCCAGTTGACCAGCTTCGAACTGAAGGTTTTAAATCATTTCATTTTGTTTACTAGCTTCGAAATAAGGGCTTTAAATTGTTCAGTTTTGTTGGCCAGTTTCAAAATGACTGGTTTAAATCGTTCAGTTTTGTTGATCATTTTCGCAATAACGGTTTTAAATTGTTTGGTTTTGCTAATCCTCTTGAAATGACTGTTGTCAACTGGCCAGTTTCTTTGGCATTCTAAAATGTTGTTTTTAAATTGACTTGTGAAAAATGTATTTGTTTCTGAATTAATGCCTTTCTTAAAAATTAAAATGTTCGCAATTATGCAAATATAAAGTAGCAATAGAATATGAAATTTATTTATTTTTGCTTTACTTTTCTGTACATATTCCTTTTTTTATAGTTATTATGGAATATATAAACTCTATTGAATCTAAATTCTTTTGTAAAACTCTTTTTCAATAACTTATTCCTGATACAAAAGTTAATTTTATTCGAAACAAACTTTTATTTTGATATTTATGTTTTATAGTAAACAGAATCTTTCTATCGTCTGCAACATTATTTTAATTAATAAGTTTTAGAATTCTTTTAAAAGCAATAAAACATTGCCAGTGTATATTAAATATTGTTTATGGTAAGCAATATTTAAACTATATTGGTTATATTGGCAAAAATAATGTTGCAGACGATAGAAAGGTTTTGTTTATTGTAAAACCTAAATATCAAAATAAAAGTTTGTTTCAAATGAAATGAACTTTTGGATCAGGAATAAGTTATTAAAAAAAGTTTTAAAAAGGCTTTAGATTCCATAGAGTTATAATAGTTAAAATTTTTAAATTGATTTACTCCTTAAAAATTAATATGTTTGAAATTATGCAAATCTAAAATGGCAATTTATTTATGCTTTACCGTTCGGTACATATTCCTTTTATATAATTATTATGGAATATAAACTCTATGAAATCAAAACTCCTTCGTAAAACTCTTTTTGAATAACTTATTCTTGATACAAAAGTTCATTTTATTCAAAACAAACATTTATTTTGATATTTATGTTTTATTGAAAACAAAATTTTTCTATCGTCTGCAAAATTATTTTAATTAATAAGTTTAAGAATTCTTTTAAAACAATAAAACATTGCCAATATAGTTAGAAAATAAAACACGACATCAATTAAATACCGGAAATCTATAAATTTTCTTATTTCAAAGTCGTCTGCATCTATCGTATTATTTATTGAATTAAAAAACAATGAAACTAGATGTAAATGAATTTGGCATCATTGAAAATATTATATTTAGAATCAAAAGACAAAATAAAAATATTGTATGGGGAACTATTTGTTTTGAATCTACAGAGGGAAAACGGTCAATATTTAATTAATATCCAATTAATTAAATATTTAATTAAGTGCTGCACTCTGAAAAATTGACAACATTTTTTCTCATATTTTAAAGCATGGAAACTAGAGGGAAATTTCGGTTGAATTTTGTTCAGTAACTTCGATATATTGCTACAATGACTTTTATTTATATTAATACAGTGAAAATTCTGGTATTCAAAAATATGCTATTATTATGTAACAAAGTAACTCGTATATATATTTAATTTTTTTTCAAATTATTATATATATTTTATACATATAATAATCTGATATATGTTTAATTTAAATTTTATTTCTAAATTAATTTTATCAAATGTTTTTAACAAATTCAAAGAATTTCAAAATTATCTGCGAATCATATAATTTTTACATATTCTGAATTTTTTTCGGCTTTCTTTGATGAGAAGTTAATAATTTATGTGAACATTCCTTCCCTTATTTATAATGATTACTTTAATATATATATAGATATATTATCGCAGCGATAAAGTATAAATGCGCAGTTCGTTTTCCAGAGCTTTCATTTGTGTTCAAGTTATTCATGTGAACAGGTTTTTCGTGATTTATGGCTGCACGATGAGAATCAACAGACTTTGAACGTGGAATGTTAGTTGGAGCTAGACGGTCATTCCATTGCGGATATCGTTAGTGAATTCCACATTCCGAGATACACAGTATCAAGAGAGTGCCGAGAGTATGAAATTTCAGGCATCACATCCCATCATAGACAGCGCAGTGGGAGACCACCTGCACTTAACGACCGAGACCGCCGACGTCTGTGTAGAATGGTCAATGTTAATAGACACGCAACGCTTCGTCAAACAACTGCAGGAATCAATATGGAACGTACGAGGGACGTGTCCCATAGGACTGTGCGGCGAAATTTGTCTTCCTTGGGCTATGACAGCAGAAGACCGACTCGAGTGCCTTTACTGACAGCACGACATCACCTGCGGCGACTCTCCTGGGCTCGTGAGCATATCGACTGGTCCCTAGACCAGTGGAAAACCGTGGCGTGGTCAGATGAGTCAC
>JAPMOQ010052196.1:0-11632 GCA_026543055.1 Argiope trifasciata
TATGTCCTATTCTGCACTTAAACATAAACGATGGTAGTCTGCACTTAACATCCATTTATCTTCAAAATCAGCTATTTAAAGTCCAAAAGAACTCGGCGTCGCGAGTAATGCAAATATTATACAGGTTTAAATTTTTGGATAAATATTCAACTGCTTAACATCACGCATATCATGGATGAGACTTAAATAAAGTAGAGGGAAAGTTGAGTATTTATCAAGCCTTTTAGACAATCCCCAACAGATGTGAATCATTTCCAAGTGGATGCAGGGTTTTAAAATTGTATTTTATTTGGTGATAGATAAATAAGAGGCTTATTAAAGATATTTTATCTCTCCAACTTATTTTGAAAGTGGTATAAAATTATTTTAGATATGAAACTAGGAAATCAATAAACTGTTCAATATTTCATTTGAAAACGAATTAAAAAATTAGGATTAACTCAGATTTCATCAGAATGAAATAGTTGATTCGATGAAAATATGTGTTCTTGAATAAATTACTCGAATCTAAATATGCGGACTCGCTAATGTAAACGGCGAATAAGCCGAAAACAATTTTCTATGACGTGTGAGCATAAAATGATAAATTATAGATTAAATTTGCAAATAGTGCCTATAATAAAAAATAGGTTAAATTTAAACTTATAATAAATTATAGATTAAATTTGCAAGTAATGCTACTACTAAAAGGTTTAATCTGCTACTGAATTTCATTGTGGCATTTTAAAAAGAGATATGAAATTTGTAAAGAGAATATACAATTTATTGAACAAATTAGGGAAACATTTTCGATTCAATTTAACCCTTTCAATACCAGTTTTTTTTTCTTCTAAAAATAAGTTAATTTAGGGTTCTAATGGGTCAATTAAAGTGTAAATAGCTGTATTCTGCAAAAATAGTTTTTAAAAAAAATTATAGATGCAATTTTTGAGGTGGATCATATGTGTCCCATTGGGGTTGAGGTGACCATAAAAAACACAGTGAAAAGTTGAGTCCAGTTTTAGTTTTATAATGTTTTAGAAAAAATTACTTTAGAGTATGAATACTCTTAACCATTGCATATCCAATATTCATGGTGTTTTGATGTATGATACATTTCAAAACAGTTTTTGCAGAGTGTAGCTTTACTCATATGCAATTTTTTTTTTTGAGTTTCTTTATTACTAAGACTGTTGCTATTTCTTAATTACTAATTTCTCTAACAAATGAATGTAGTCATAGAAAACCATTGGGACATTCCCCACCTACTTATCCCTTTAGATGATTTAAAAATATCAGAGGAATATATATGTCCCGTTGGAGCCTAAAGGCTTAAAAGCATTTATTAGCCATCTGCACTGATATAATGTTATTGAGTGTGCTATTGTGTATGCAGAGTTCAATCAAATAAACATCGGCGTAGGTGGTAAACTCTCCTCACCACTTATCTCTCATTAGAGTTCTCATTAGGCTTGAAGCAGTTAGTTCGGTTTAGTCGCATATACAAGCGAATAAAACCCGTTGTGGTGCACTTCGTACGTCAGATTAATGCTCTAAAGCATTATGCGGTTGTTTTGTCAAAAATAACCATTTAAAGGTCATTTCTTAAATAAAAGAACTTAAAAACTAATTTTTTTGGGGGGGGGGAGGAAATTGAGATTGATTTTAATAAAGTATTCCATTAAATTTATTAATTTATTAGTAATAACAAATGCATCATGCACTTGAGCCTTGGCCTGGTTGATAGTAAGGTCGATGAATAGACTCAAAAACTTAATTTGGACTGCAACAGGAGTAAAGTAGAGGTTGATGTAGAAGACATGTTGAATTGAAAGAGTTAATACTCAAAAAATTTTTTAATCAAATATATCTAGCTAAGGTTGTATGTTAAGGGCTCTTGATGAAAACGAAATGCGATATTTGTTGATCAAAACAGCCTTGGATCACCTGAGAGAAAAGTCTAACTTCGCTCCAATATACGACTTACAGAAATATACTTAAGGGAAAGTGGTACATATTTGTACTTCATGAACTAAATCTAAGGAATCTTCTGGTAGCCAGTCCAATCGCTGTAATTTATCCGTTGTTAAAAAACATTCTGGTTCATCATGTTTTGAATAGTATTGTTACAGAATACAGTAATAGAATGGAATATCTTAGTTTTTGTCTCCAATTCATTTTCATTGTCCTATATTAGACCATCTAGACTACCAGTTAGTGGAATTTTAATTGTATGCCTGAATTTTTTGAAAAAAAAAAGTATGTTATTGAATTTGTAATTCAGCTGCATGAATGGTAAGATCCCACTTCGATGGTGAGAAAACGATGGATTTAACTACAATTGTAAAAACTAAAAAGAAACTTTTGACTTATCAAATTTAATTGTTCCACTTTATATTATTAACGTGTTGCGCACAGGTTACTTTTGTGGTAAACTGGGGGTCCTTAATGAGTCATTTTGTTTTTCTCTACGCTTATTTAACTAAAATCAACTTTATATTTTGGGATAAAGTAAGAAAATAAATTAAATACATAAATGGTATACGCACGCAAAATAAGTTTTTTTCCCTTAAAATTGTACAAAATACTTAAACCTTACAAAATAAGGTGGTAAGTACTCGGCTTCGGAACAGGAGTGCTTCAGGTTCTTGACCCGATTCCACCGATTAACCATGGTGTAAGCCGGTCAGGTGCATGTTAAATCTGTCCCGGCCAAGCACCCTAACACTGGTGTGGTGTGGAGAGGGGCTACCAACTCGGATGTCGTCCTCGTCATCTGACACCGGTTCAAAATTCAAAGTCTTAGTTTCCAAAATTACAAAATCTTAGTGTTCAAAATTACAAAGCCTCTCCTATATAGCCTTAGTTTTGCTTTAAAACGGGACATTAATATACCTAAACTAAACTGTATTTAAATGCTTTTTTAATTGAAACACTGAATAATTTAAAACATTATAAATCTCTGATACAAATCTAATACTATAATACGAGGAATGGTTGCCAAGTCGAAAATCGCCCCAGAATTAAAAAACTCCGGTAAACTTGGGGGTCTGGGGTTTTGGCCACGAGGAATCGATTGGTGCCGGTTTTGAAGCGCTACGGTCGAGCAGTTCGGAGTAACAGATAGGATATTTTCAAACTTTATTAGTTCGCCATAATGGCTACTTAAATTTTCAAGCGGTAACGTGCTGCCATCTATAGCCAATATGGCGAACTAATAAAGTTTTATGTTTATGCTGTTATAGGTTAATATGTTTCTTATGTATGTATATATGTTTGGTTTTTCTAAATAAATTTGTCAAAAATATTGAACTTCAACACACTTCAATCTTTACCTTTACTTTACCTTTGTATAGAATAGCTCCCTTTCCCAACTCTAACTTTGTTTAGAATAGTTTACAATGGTGCACTTTAACCGGTTATCTTTTCACCAATGGTTTCTCAAATTTTCTTATGGCATGTATTGTTTTGATAAATCACAATTGAAAATTTAAATCTTCGAGTTAGCTGCGATACCTGTTTTCTCCGAGCGGAGCTCGGTCACCAGCTGGTATTCTAAAATACAGGTTTACAGAGTTCTTTTGAATTTATTTTCTTTAATTAACTTTAATATTTTTAATTATTGAAGAATATTTTGTTCTTACGCTGAAGCTCAATAACTCGCAAAGTAATCTTATAAGAATAGAAATTAAATAAAGGAATATACGACATCAAGTAGATTGCTAAAAAATTATGAAATAAAATACACGAAATTTTAAAACTTTCACACCTGTTAACTATCAAAATTGAAAACCAAAATTAATACAAATTTTTCATTGACGATTAAGATCAAATTAATAGCGTATTTTCTTGTTACAGCTTTTGTCACTTCTTATCTGCTTTCTAATGCATATTTTCAATTTTTGTTCTTGGTGATAATATGTGATTAGAAAGCAAACTGCTGGTACTCCAAAGAAATGATGTTGGTATCACTATTTTCAGTTCCACCACAAAAGTACTCTGTCCACCTTTTATTTTAATTTGAGGTTCAGTTTCTTGGGGGTTTTCGAACTTTTTTGCTAAGAGAAATGATATTTGTGTGTATGCTATATACAGATGTTACTGAAGTTGACGCTCTGAACGAATTGGCATAGTAAAAAACAAGTAATATATAAAAATTAGATTAAATTCCGACTTAAGTCCGCAAAGAATAACTTTATTTGAGATACTTTTTATTAAATAACTATCTGGTACCCGACACGTTGCTGCAGCAGAAGAAATAGTTTTGGAAGAATCGTTTGGAATTTGAAATAGTTATCTAGTTTAATTAAGAATAATAGGAAGAATATATTTATTTTCTTGTCGGCAATGAATACATTCATTGAAATTGAAGGATATATAAAAAAGAAGCATAAATGATATTTATTCTATTTTTATTATCTATTCTACAAGCAAACATTCCTTTTTATGAATTAGATTTCAGTATTCTTTTAGAATTGTAAAGCCTGGTGTTCTTTCAGAATGGCAATGAAAAAAACTATTTATTGTATATCGTGATACTTTTAATGTTCGTTCAGGATCCACAAGTTTAATGTTAAAAAATAGGATTAAAATATTTCCTTTTAAAATTGATTAAACATAGAAAACATATTTATACCCTTAAATCTTTAATATAGTTGAAAAGAAATATTTTTGAAAACTAAGATAGTGGAAAATTATGTGTACTATAATATTTTCAGAAGTTACTGCAAAAAATGCTAAAATTTTATTAAATGTTTCGTTGAAATTTTAAACCTATGGGATTGGTTCCTCTAAAACTTTCTCGCACGCTTTCTAATAAAACTATTACCTCAGAGAAAGACTTAAATTGCATTCGCTTACAGTAACTGCAAAATATTAACATCTAGCCTGAATTTAGCATCTTTACTGCATCTGTCGTGTCTCCTTGGCGAGCTATTTGGTGGTTATTCTATCGTTAATAGATGTGGTAAATAGATCTGAAATTTTTTTTTTATACTTTAAGTTATTGTATTAGGCCTATAACCCTTCCGTAGCTGCAAGTAATAAGTAGTCGAAGTATTATCGGAATTAGATGAGTGGTACGGTCGCCCATAAGAGACATACAAAAACATAGATTATCAACAAAAAATTTTATTGATTTTCGCAAGAATTGAATTCATATTTTTCACTTTCACGTAAAATTCTTGTATTTTACTGACTGAGTTACTGCCTGTTGATTTCAATTTTCATTACAAACTGCTAAAAATATTTTTAAAGCTTTAAAAATGAATTAAATTTATGATGGAATGTAGAGTATTATGATCTGTGCAGGAAGCAACAGTTTATGTTTTCAGGAACATTTCTTCAATAACCACATTCATACACTGAACAAAGACAAGACAATATAACACAAGACATTCAAGCGCGCAGTTTATAAGTACAGTATCACATCTCATTCTGATTACACTCGCAATGCATTATGGGATGGCATATGGGATAGGCGATCAGGCATTACCATCTAGTATCTAAAAGAGAGATAAGACTTATGAAACTGCTACAAGTTTAAATAATGAAATAATATTTCAAGAAACTGTATTAACAGCAAGGATCATCCACTAAAAGTTTTAAAAAATGCATTTGAACTTGAGCGGATAAATAAAAAGTATTTTATTAACGATTGAAAATTTAAAAAAAAAATTGTAAATAAATAAATGCATATAAGGAGAGTGTGATGTAATAGTAGGACTTGAAAATGAAACTAAGAAAAGAAAAGATAGGAAGAAAGAAAAGAAAAGATAGGCAGAAAGAAAAGAAAGATAGATTGGAAAAAAGAAAAGAAAAGATAGGAAGAAAGAAAAGAAAAGATAGGCAGAAAGAAAAGAAAGATAGATTGGAAGAAAGAAAAGAAAAGATAGATAGGAAGAGAGAAAAGAAAGACAGATAAGAAGAAAGAAAAGAAAAGATAGATAGGAAGAAAGAAAAGAAAGATAGATACGAAGAAAGAAAAGAAAAGATAGGTAGGAAGAAAGAAAAAAAACCAGTTGTGATTCAAAAAGAAATTACTTTCTTTCAAATTTAGCAAAATTTAAAACAATGTTCCTATTCGTTATATACGTGCTGTACATTACAGCATAATGAACCCCTCACTGAGCTGTAATATTTTTAATATTTTCTTCAAACTTTGAAGTAATGTATTAACTATAATAGTCTATAATACGATTTCCTTTTCATCATAATGTATAATATATTATCATTAAGTGGAGGTTTTATTAAAGGAAATTTATATTAACTAGTAAATGATTTAGTATAATGTAATGAAATGACAATTTTAATCTTCTTAACTTGGACGATTTTATACTTATTTTTAAAAATTGAGGTCTGCTTTTGATCCCACGCTTATTCATATACATAGCATGTGGATATGAGAGAAAAATAATTGGATATTGCAGGTGCCATTCACTTGCTAAAATACGTCAGATGCTATTTTACGTTGTATAAAGGTGGAGATAAATTTAGAAAAGATTATTGCATGTTATATTCTACTTTAAAAAGAGAAAACGAAATGTAATATTTTAGACATTATTTAGATAATAATTTAAAACATTTTTTCTTTTTGTTACATTTAACACAAAAAATTGTTTTAATTTGTAAATTATTACTGAAAGTCAAACAAATACACTGAGGTGCCACTGAATTAGAGATATCAAGAGATATGCAAATTGTGTAGCACTGCACATCATTTATGCTCAAGGGAGGAGGCTGTGGTAACTGTATATATAGTGCGGACTGTGGTTGTTCTGGATTAGTTTTTGGAATTGCCATTATGGGTAAACTACCTGATTTAGATGCCTTTGATCGCGGGCAAATCGTAGGGGCTAGACGCATGGGACATTCAATTTCCGAAATCGTCAGACAGCTGGGATCGTCAGACAGCAGACATGGGATTTTCAAGATCGACAGTGTCAAGAGTATACCAAGAATACGTGAATGGTGGGAAAAAAAACTAGCAATCGATCTAACTGCAAAGGACAATTAGCTGTGACAGTGCGTGGTGAGAGACGGCTTAGTCGTATAGTACGCAGCCAGCGAAGCCAAACATTAACTTAAATTACCACCCAGTTGAATGAAGGTGCCAGTCGAAGAGTCAGTAAACGGACTGTGCAACGCTCGCTTCACCGTATGGGCTTCAGGAGTCGTCGACCTACCAGTGTACCATTGCTCAATGCTCGCCATCGATCTGCACGTCTTGCCTGGGGAAGAAAACACAGAGATTGGAGTGTAGAAGACTGGAAACAAGTGGCATGGAGTGATGAGTCTCGATTCCGACTACTTAACGCCGACGGGAGGTTGAGAATATGGCGTCAGCCTCATGAAATCATGGATCCTGCATGCCAGGTTGGAACTGTTCAAGGGCATGGTGGCTCAATCATGGTGTGGGGTGTTTTTTCGTTGCACTGTTTGGGATCATTGGTGTCTTTACCAACCTCTCTCAATGCAATTCGGTATGTAGAGTTGCTGGGGAATCACCTCCATCCATTTATGCTGTTCTGTTATCCGCAAAGTATTGGAGTGCTTCAGCAAGACAACTGTACCCCTCACAAGTTGGCTACTGTTTGGTTGTATGAGCATTCCTCTGAGTTTTCTGTCATAAATTGGCCACCTAGAAGCCCAGACTTAAACCCTATAGAGCATATTTGGGAATTTTTGGAACAAGACGTAAAAGGCCACCATACTGAACCAACGAACCTTACTGAACTATGGATAGCTTTAGCCAATAATTGGCACGCCATTCCCGTAGAACGTTTCCAGAAACTTGTCGAATCTATGCCTCGTCGAGTGGCAGCCGTTATCAAGGCCAGAGGAGGCCCAACTCGTTAATAGACAGGTATCCTTAATTCAGTGGCACTTCAGTGTATATTAAAATGATGAATCTGTATTTTCGTATGTATTTTTCAGAAGAAACTATGACAAAAAATTATAACAGAAATGTAGTGTAAACGGATGACAAAAATCGTGGAATTTTACAAAAACTAATCATAAGTTACGAGGAAAATGTAGTAAATCGTAACAATATTGATTGCTTCGTGATTTTAAGTTCAATGAATCAACTGAATATATTTCAGGACAATTTATATACCATAATTTCGAAAAGAATCCTATTCAATTGTATCTACTAGATTTGAGGCAGTGATTTTTTAAATTAAAAAATATATTTTGAATGTTTTAAAAATTGCAATATATTAAAATGTTTTTCAAGATATTTTATATTATTTTGATTCCTATTTATAATGGTATTGGCATATCAAGATATATAACTGGCACTGTATGATAAACGAATTAAATTTAAAAATTATATTGAATTCATTTATCATATGTTGAATTAGAATTTCATTAGAATGAATTAGATTTAAAAAATAGCATATCAGTGAAATTTTAATCATTAATTTCTTTAAAAAAAGATGGGATTCTAAAATAAAAATTAGCTCTCAGTCTTTCAAAAGTACTTTAATTATTAGATTCTTTCCTTCGCATATTTTAAAATACAATAATTCCTTAATCGTCATTCTTGTATATTACATGGGCATCAAATTTCATTTTTCAAACATATAAACTGAAATTAAATCATTCAAACGCTAATGAAATTCAGTGTCAACGCAGTATATTTATATGTATTCTAAATTGAGCCAGTAATTCTAAGTTTACTACTTCTATTCCTGAAATAGCAACCGTCGTCTAATAAGATAATCAAAAATAGCAAAATTTACATAAATCTTGTATGACAGATTGTCAAATGACTACCGAATATAGAAGATATACCAGCGTTATTTGAGGACTGACTTTGAAATTTCAATTCCATATCAGATACAAAGTGTTTGATCTTGATGAGTGCCAATCAGATTAAGGTATAGACTAGAATCAAACTCGCAAACCTACCTGCCAACAGCCAAGAAGCCAGTGATCATATTGCTGATCCTGTTTTTGTATGGCAAAAATTTGAATAGTATGTGAATTATTTTATTTTTCATATACTGGATCGCTGCAGTGTTATATGATCACTGGGTTCTTGGCTGCTGGAAAGTAGGATTGCGAGTTCGAGACTAGTGTGTACCTTAACCTGATTGGCACTCGACGAGATCTAAGATTTTGCATCTGATATGGTATTGAAATTACAAAGTTCGTCCTCAAATAATTCTGGTACATCTTCTATATTAGATCTTGATATTAAAAACTAAATTAAATAATAAAAATCCTCTAACATTAAATTTTTTAATTGTGATTTCATTCATTTTGATTAAAAAATGTATTGATATTTGAATAAAATTCAGCAGATCTCTTATTGAAATTCAAATCAATGCTTCATATTTAAGTCTTTTTTTAAATTTCTTGAAAATGATTAATAAATTAAGATAAATATTTAAGTAATATATTCGATACTTATATGAATAAAATTTGAGAGCAACATGAAATATTGCTTCTAACCAAAAACTTCCTCTGAATTAATTATTTCGTCGATTGTTTAAATCAAGTCTTCTCCTCTTTTTCCCCCATATATTTTTTTGTTATTTCCTCAATTATTTAATTAGGACTTCCAAGAATCTCATTAATTCTTTTAACTGGCCATTTGGAAAAGAAAAGTCTGAATTAAAAAAGCTCCTTTTCTCTATCCTGGTAATTTCAAGAAGATATTTAAGTATATCTAAAGGAATCGTAGTTTCACTCTATTCATCTCATTTTTTTAAAAATGAAAATCCATTTATAATGTATTTTCACAAAGAATCGAAGCCATTTTGAAAAATTCTAACTCTACTGATGATGCATTCCATTTGAGCTTCTTTTATTTGTTTGTTTGTTTGTTTATTAATAACAAGCTTTGAGGTTGTTCTTAGTTTTTTTTAATTCAGATTTTAGAGAGTAATGAAGAATCACCATGCTATATATATTAAATACTCTTGTAGCATAATCTATCATAAAATTAGGCAATTTTCACAGAAAATTCTTTTACGTTTATATTGCCTTTTTTTATCTATTTATGCATTAAATGTTTTTGAAAACTTTTATGACATGGTCAGTAAATTAAAAGTCTTTAGTTTTTGAGCAGCAGGATTATGTCATCTGTATACTTATAATAAAGCTCAATGTGTGTGTAGCGGGAGTAAATGGCATTAAAGATAAAAGTATTTCGCTCCTAGTATATTATATATATACTAGGAGCTATATATATATATATATATATATATATATATATTCTCATTATTTAATACCATCTTTTGAAAGCATCCAATCAAAATTTATGTGCAATTTAAAATAGATATTACTTTCTATAGTTAATAGGTGTGTCGATTTTAGTAAGCCAAAATTTAATTAAAAAATAACTAATTTGTGCTAAACTATTTCACTGTAAGAAAAAGGAAATTAATATCGTATACTAGCATACAATTTCTTTTTTATACCGACTATATCAAACATCGGTAGATTATAGTGCAACCAAAAAATAATTTTAATTCTTATGTGGTGCTTTTAGATATAGTGATTTTATGGGGATATCGTGATTTTAGATATAAGTTCTAAAAATAAATTTTTATCTATATATATAGATAAATTTAAGAAAATTTGCTATTATATACATCATCATTTTTAACGTACCATTGTCTTTATCTTTCTGCAAACATGATACACCTAACTTTAATTTAAAATTAATATTGAAGTTAGACAAAAAACTAAAGTCGATTTAACAACTAAAGCAAAAGAAAGGCGCAGTTGTTATCTTTAAGCAATTTCAAACAAATTCGAAAGCAAATATTGAAATAATTTCCCGAACAAACTTTATAATTTTAAGAATTATTCTTCATATCACATGCGTTTATAATATTATAACAATATTAAATAACACATGAAATACTTGGACACCCTGTGTGTATCCTTATATGTAATGGACCTTCATCTTAGGAAAGCATATAAAGTTTCGTAAATATATTACCGTTAATATATGGTAAATCATCAAATAAATTCAATTTAACAATTATTTAACCAAAAAACATAAATTTTTTAGACAATTAATTATAAAAATTATAAATTTGTATGAGGAAATTTAAAATATATAAAAAAAATCGCTTTTAGAAGCGATAAGTCATAAATGTTTTTGATACAATATAAAAACCAGTATCATAAATAAATCAAATATCATTAGTGACCCGTACTGTATTTTTGATTTGATTGTTCCCTATTAAATTTTAGTGTCGTCTCAAAGTCACTGACTCTAAATCCCTATTTCTCGAAAGACAAATGGCACAGCAATGTCACAAACTTCTTGGCTGTTCCCGTAAGCTGAAACGAGAAGTGTATCAAAAAGTAGCGATTTGGCCAGGAATAAAAACAATAGGTCTCTTACACCGAAAATTTAGGAAAGTTTAAATCGTAGGCCTATTTGGTGATTTCTTTAGTCTAGAAAAATCGTTTGCAATCTATTGACTGTCCCTGGAGAGAAGGAGGGAAAGTTCAGTTCTAAAACACCAGTTTATGAAAGTACCTTCGCAAAAGACTTTCATTCTCCTGCTTCATTTATCTTCTGTATTTGTCAGGTAGCATTGACTCAGGAATCCGAACATTAAATTCGAATTTATCAACTTTTTGTCTCGCCAATCAAGGGCCATTTTTATAGACATTTGTTTCTTTA
>JAPMOQ010052217.1:5159-20273 GCA_026543055.1 Argiope trifasciata
ACAATATTTCGCCAATCTTACAATATTTCGCCAATCTGGCGCCAACAGACCTCTTATCCAAGGTCACATATTTTCTAAATAAAATTTTTCTTTGATTTCCATTTTTCTCAAAACTTTCATTTTCATGAAAATTCTCCGTCGTTCACATGATATCCACCAAACTAATAGAGGTATTTACATAAAAAAAATCAGAGCGAGTTTTAAAGAATATGGGCAATGAAATGAACCAAAAGTTTTATTGTCGGTGAAAGGCTTTTTCATTTATGTAGAGATTTAATTAGCGGCCATTACTATTCCATATTTAGTTTCATTTTGTTGTAATATAGGGCACTATGGATAACACTAAATACCGCTGATCCAAAGTCTAAGACGCGTGACGTCAAAATTGAGAAAAAAGCGAACAACGCATTCGCTCGGCAGATGGAGACAGAGAAGATCATTTTGCTCCGAATATGATTCTTTAATACTCAATGGAAGCACGTAGTTCCGCCATGAAACACTTGATTAGGCTTCATCCTTGGTGGCATCTAAAGGTATCTCTATTGTAAATATCCTGTCTTGTCCTAACTGTTAATGTCTTTTCTGTATTCGTCGCTGTTTAACTTTCTTATTCAAAAGCTTCTTTTCTTCAATCAGTGATCCTAGACACTGATCTAAATGTGGTTGAATGGACTTTCTGTCACATCCAATTCCTACATTTATAGGTGTTTTCAGAAAAATTATGTAGTGAATTTATGGAAAAAAATGAACATATACATATATTTTTATTCATACTTTCTTTGCATAAACTTTTTCTTAGATTTTAGTTCATATCATGCATCGTTGTGTTCCATAACTTGTATACAAAGAAAAATAGGATTGCTGCATTACCATTTTGTGTAGAGTGTTAACGGTTTTGGTTAAATTTCATTAAAATTTACTGCAAATTTTCCTATTCCTCAAAATATATTATATTTTCAAATAATTTCGTTGTATTTATAATATTTTATATTATAATTGACAACTCATCTAAAAGCTATAACTTTAAATAGTTTTTTTTTAAATTTGGCTTTTTCAAAAAAATTTCTTCGAATGTAGTCGGATACCTTAATCGGTATGTAGTTTTTAGCTAGTAATATAGTATTCCCTATTCTTAACACTTTTCAAAAAATCTGAGGAATAAAAGTGTAAATGGTGGGGAAATGTAGATTGCTAAAAACCAGTTATATAGGTGTTCATTCATCTATATATAGTTTATATATCTTTATAAACCAATATATCTAAGGAAAATTTATAAAATAAATCAAGTTTATTAATATATAGCAAAATTTATAACGTTTATTTACAGCAGTCTCGATATACTGTGCTCTATTAAGATTTTTCTTGTCAGTTATATTCTTGTCCTTTTATTTTTATTTTAATATATTTTCTGGCTCATTGTGGTTTATGTATTAGGTGCTTGGATATATGTTGATCTTTTTTTTTTCACTTTAAACATTCATTTACAGAGGGCAAATTGGTGAAATATACATTGGGCAAAAAATTTTCCATCATTTTCAACAACTTTTTCCCATTTTCGTCCAATAAGTCTTGCAACTGATTTTTTTTTTGTTTGTTTTAAGGCCCTTTTTTCATCATTGACATCGAAATCACCTTTCTTAGATCGCTGAAACCAAAACTGATTATTTTGACATGGACTAAGCAGTATCTCCCTATGTTTCTAAAAGTGTTTGATGGTTTTCGGTTGCAGATTTCTTCATCAACGAAACAAAACAAAACAAAAACCAATGAATGTCGAAAATGCAATTTGGAGCATTCAATTATTGGATTTATATACTGAATAGCTGAATAATACTAAATGGGAACTTTCAAAATGATAACAATAAAGCAATAGTAAATTGATAAAACCCAAAAGCAATGTCGTTTGTATAGATACTTCGTATTCTTATCAAAGATGTCACTGGTTAAAATACGTATAAGCATCTAATAATACATTTTTCTCCTCTCGTGTTGATTTTGTATATTTATTCATTTTATTTTATTTATTTATTTTTGCTATGAAATGACAATTTAAAGTTGAATTATAAAGCAAAAAGAATACATATGCAAAAAAATTATCGCTTCCACTTTCTTACAAAATAAATAGTAAAAACTAACAAATTTTAACGAATTAATAAAAAAAAATAACATTTCAATACTAATGTTTTAATTTCAACGTTCTAAGATTTCAATGTTAATGTTTTAATCTCAATGCTCTAACATTTCAATGTTTCAATATAGAAACTTGAAAATTTTTTAACACATTCGCTGCCATGATTTATGCTTGTGATTCTGACAAGCTATTTAATAAGATGCTTAGATATTTTGTCATCTAATTGTTGTAGAAAAAAAGAGTATCTTTTTAGTTAGAAAGTGTGAATCACAGGTGGTTCACTTGGTGAGAAACGTTTTAAAAAAAAGAGAGATAAATTAAACGTAGGCGTGCTCTGCTGTCATCAAATTCTACACTGAATTAAAAGTTTTGTTGATACCTGAATGTAAGTGATACGGCAGTCAAAGATACTTAATATTATAATAAAATATGTTAACAAATACTTAATATTACAATTTTTAAAAAATTTAAAGAAATTAAATAGTACAGTTAAAAAGTGTTAATTAATATTATGATTAAAAAATGTGAAAGTTACTTAATATTATAATAAAAACCATTAAAGTGACTTAATATTATAATAAAAACTGTTAAAGTTACTTAATATTATAGTTTTAATACTATAATTAAAAAAATTATACCTTATATTATAATTTTTAAAATGTTAAAGATACTTAATATTATAATTTAAAAAATATTAAAGACAATAACATAATTTTAAAAATATGAAAGATACTTAATAATGTAATTTTTAAAATTTTAAAGATACTTAATATTATAATTTTAAAAAATATTAAAGACACTTAATAACATAATTTTGAAAATATGAAAGATACTTAATAATATAATTTCAAAAATATTGAAGATACTTAATATCATAATTTAAAAATGTTAAAGTTAATTAATATTATCATTAAAAAAAACTGTAAAACAAGCTAGATCACTTATGATGGACAAAGTTTTCAGAGAGTCTGATTATACGATTTATATGTATTTATATCTTGAGAAATGCAATCGTTTAATGCTCCATGGGAAATCGCAAAAATGTTAACGTCCTCAAGCGGTCTGCATGATCATTTAAACTCACATATACAAAAAAAAATCTATATATTATTTAAACACAAAACAACTGTATGGCGTAGTTGTACTTCCTTATTCAAATCGAACGAAAAAAAAGAGGAATTTAATTTCGTTTTATCACTGCCTGTGCGGTAAATCAAATTATTTTTATGAATAGTATTTGTTTATTTGGAGTAAAAGCAAACGATTAATTTTATACCTTTTGAAATCTGGCAATGTGTTATATTATCTTGGATAATCTGGCAATGTTTTGTAAGTTTTGGTTTAGGTTTTGAGAAAGAATAAAGATGCTGTTTGACTTTTAAAACGCTTGAAGTATTTATTTATATTTCTAAATGGAAGATACTTTGCAAGCTTAATTCTAAAGCTCAAGAAATCGGGTAGATTTCTTGATAACGCAACACTGCCAATACCTCATTAGTTGCTGTTGCTTCTGATTATAAACCAATAAGGAAACATTGAACATTCTCCCTTCTCTTCATATTTCATATGAATTACATCCCGTGCTTTAAAAACACATAAAACCAACAATACATATTTAAATCTACATTTCCAATCGAACGCACTTATTAGCTGATTCATTAAGAGTTACGAAAAGGAAAGTTGATTACATCAACAAGAGGTGTAAACACAGAAACGAGATCATTTACCGATGATCTTTTCCTGTTACAAATTCTTCACTTTTTTTTTTACCCTCGTTTTGCGTGCAAGAATTGTATCAGTTTCATCAGTGCTTCTCTCTCCCACAGCTTATTACAAGGATACGGCGGAATCGTGTGAAGATCTTTCCCAGTTGGGGTTCTCGAGTCCGAGTACTTACGTCACCAAAGTAGGGGACGAGGAAAAACTAATGAACTGTTTCAGCGGTGATGGTGATTATTTACTTTTTTTAAACTCAAAACACGCTCCAGGCATGCACTTGGCTCTCTAGTTAGGAGCACAATCTTTTTAAAAACAGATAACAGCTTTTTTTATTTAAAAAAAGTATAAAATCTGAAAATTTACTGTGTTTTCCCACATTTTACATTAAATGCGCGCATTTACACTATACCACTGTATGTTTTTTTATATTTCAAATTCAGAATTGATTTATTTTTATGCGAAAACATGATGCTATTTTTGGTTTGAGGTTTTTTTGAAGCCTCAAAATGCTTAGGGAACAAAAAATTCGAAGTCCCCAAAATGCATAGGAAAAAAAACGAAGCCTCAAAATGCGTAGGCAACAAAATTTTGAAACCTCGAAATGCGTAGGCAACAAACTGTTGGGGCCTCAAAATGTGAAGATAACAAATTGGAGATTTGGTTTGACTTTTCTGAATACTCAAAATCCATAGACAACAAATTACCAATTAGTATCATTTGAAGCGTCCATCTTTCGCCTCTAGAGTTATTAGAAAATAATGCAGAAGGCTGTCCAATTTGGCGATTTATCGCCACTATAGCTACAACTTGGAGCAAATGTCTGCCATGTACCAGATTTTCTCTTGTCTCCTAAGAATATCTTAGAAATTTTGGAGCTCGACCGATTTTGAAATGAAAAAAAACACCATCGTTTTTTTAAATATCAACAACTTATTTTGATACTTTCGTGATTGTTTCAAACCGGTTAATGACTTAAATTAATTAAGAAAAATAACGACTTAAAAATAATAATGTTCTCACATGATAACTTGAAATTTGCAATCGTAGAATTTATTTTTTTAAATCTTGGTTGAGTGAAATCTAACCGAAATTCTTTATAATTTAAAAAATGTGGTACATCTTGATTTCCACGATGACAGGTAGTTGAAACTTAATAAGTCTGATAACAAACTCTGGACTGAGTAATCACTTTTGTCTCTTGGTGATGTTATCTGGCTACGAATCCTAATATCACGAGTTCGGTTCTCACCTATCACCAATCTCAACAGAAACATCAATTTATTTGTAATTCGAAGAGAAAATTAAAATTGTTTAGAATAAAGGAAATTGCAGGAAACTGTTCTTTCTGTTTATTGCATATTTATCGTGAATGCTTTTAATAATACTTTTAAATAATAATATTTTAATTCGTAATTTTGCACTATATCTTTATAATTTGCTGAAATTTAGCTTTTAGATTCTTTTGGCTTTATAGAATAGAATTTTTTCCGGATGTTAATAATTTGACTCTTGAAATTTAAAATATGTGTTACAAAGGAAACTGCATGAAATTTTTAATAACTGGATACGTTTATATTTTTCAATGATTTGGATCCTGAAAATGCGTATTGTTCATTACATAAGTAACTACATAAAATAAAATAAAATATTTATATAAAAAAAGAACATTTCGCAGAAAAAAGAAATTTATAATATATTTTTTTCCAAATCATTTTTTTGCAAGGTAGTTAAATATAAATTATAAAACATGTTGTTACTTTTATTATACTGTTACCTTACTGTTTAAAAAATAATCCTTGATAATTTAATTTTGAATACTGTATGCCTAATGTAATTTTGAGTATATTCTAAAAGTTTTTATAATTTCTCTTTTAGGTTATTTTTGCTACAAAAACTCAATTCAATCAATTAAAAAAACATAAGAAATATTATCAAAAATGAGTGTCGATAAATTTCTTGCCCAAAGTATTATAAAAGCCTACGTTGTGCCTAAATTATGTTGCATATATTATTATTATCTCCTCATCGAAAATTTTTAAATATTTTTAACGTAAAATACTTATGCATTTATAGAAAAGAATTTACAAAATTATTTTTTTTTCAAAAGGATTAATAGCTATAAATTATTTCTTGTTAATAATATGAATAATCAATAATAATTAAAATAATTTGTGTCAAGCAACTATTTATGTAAGAAATTCTTAACTTTATAATTAATTAAAACTTATTTAACTATCTTATTCAATTGACCAATAATCCGAAAAGAAACCAATTCTTAATATCTGTAGTATCATAACAGCTATATGGAAAAAAATTTATTGTATCTTGATTATATCTTGTATAAAATTTTATTATCTTAATTATTGAGATTTAATTATTTTAATACTCTTCTAATGGATATTGTTCGTGCTATATTATGTATCATTATCTTTATATACATTTCTTATGAATCTTGTGTTTAACTCTATATTATAATATCTTATACCTTTTCCAAGTTTCATCGAATAAATTCCCAGCCTGAAGTATGTATAAGTGAATATTTTTTTAATCTTTTTATTTCAAAGACTTTCTATTACCTGATTCGATAAATATTATTTATAATTGTATTTCAAAAAAATTTCAGAATCTTACATCATTTTATAGCATTTATTCATCATTGTTCATTGAATTTTAATCATTTTAAAATAATATTACTCTTATAAATATATTAGATGTGTTTATTGAAGATGTATTTATGTATTTTATAAGATGTATTTATTGAAAAAGTGGCATCACGTTTAATTTTTACTTTGTGATAAATTACAAAATATGCATTTTAATTTTTTATTTATTTATTCATATTTTTATTTATTTTGTAATTGTGAATAATAAGGTTGCATGAAACACATGTAATACCTTCCTTACCTCTTAAGATAATTTAGCAGCATTTATGCGATGGATCCACGGATAATATTCCATTTTAATCCAGAGCCATTTTGAAGAAATTTTAGGTATTTATAATTCTAAAGATTTCATTAATTATTTGAATTTTTTAATCATTAATATTTTTTAATTAATTCTATTAATTTTTTTAACTAATCAGTTATAATTTTGTCAAAACCTGACTCTATAACTGTTCTTTCAACCACTAAATACAGAGATATTTCCAGCTGTAAAAGTGTTTCAAACGATTTTTAAAAATTATATTGTCCGTTGTGTCAATAAATAAAGATATCATTGAAAAAACTATGAAGCTTAATTTTTTATACAGCATTCTTATCGTGTAAGTCATATTCAGAAAACTATTCTTGACAAACACAAATTTTAAATTAAAAAATTGCTATCTTCTTGATTAAAACTGACCGAATGATGAAGCTATAAATATCACTACTTCAGACCATTTCAATGGGAGCCATAATGAAAACGCACTAATCAAAGTGAGATTTTTATTAGAGCTGACCGATGATTGGCTTAAAATAATGAAATTAACAGCTTCATAAATTAATCAGTTTTAGTTGCAGAGGAAACGAACTGTTTATATCTAAAATACAATTGTATCAAGAATATTTTGTTAAAATTATTTATTATATAAATCAATCAGTTTTAATCTAAGAAGAATCGAAATTCTTTTATATCTAAAATATTATTGTATCAAGAATATTTATTAAATATGATTAATAAGACCAGGATATTGAATTACAATTTAGATTTTATATCATTTTGTGTGCATTTACTGGTTTGAACAAAATCAAGTTAATTATCTATGTCATTCAAAGCATTTTTCCAAATTCTAGTGAGAAATTATATTAACAGTTTATAAATCAGTTTTGAGTCAAGATTAGAGAGAGCATTCTGTATTTTGTCACTAACTTAACGAATATGAATTAAGTTATTTGAAGTTTTCAGATAATATACTCATTTTACAAATAATGCATTGCAAAAATAAAAATAATTAAACCAAAAAAAAATGCAATTTCGAATTTCAAGTTGAAAATCAGTAATTTCTAAATAATTTAAATTTTATCAGTATTTATTTTTATAAATCACTTGCAAAATATGCAATAGAAATTCTTTTAAACACAGCACTAAAATTTCAATATAAAGTGATTATATGGATTTGATATTTACGAAGTTTGGTCTCACTATTTTTCCAGTACCAAGATTTGTCTTTTGCATATGCCCAACAAAACAGCACTTGTTCTGAAAAAGGCAAAAAATCATTCTTTAATTTATTCATTTTTTAAATATTTTTTTATCGTTTGATCTAGTGTAAGGAGAATAATAACAATTTATTAGTGTTCTAGAAACAAAAATAACTTTTTAACTCTATTTTTTTAGTTGCCAATTTAATATTATGTCTTGTAATAAATTTTTATCAAAGACATATAATTACCATTAAAATTTAATTAAAATATTAATTGATAATTAAATTTTTAAAACGTCATCGATTTATCTACTATTTTTTGTCGTATCTTTGTTAAGTTAAATGCGTATAAGTTAATAACTAATCTTAGTTAACACATAATTGCATAGAATTTTAATATTGTAACACAGCAAAAAGGGAATATAAAATCGATAGCTGAATTCAGTTAATTAGAACATATAACAAATCACAAATTGGATGAACTTACATAAACGTTATAATGTCCTTTATAATCACACAACATTACGAATATTTTTGCATATAAATGTTTTCATTTCTTTACAGGATTTAATTAGTGCCATCTCTTTATGATAAAGAATGTTCCTAAGTAATATAAATCGTTTGAAAATTATGATCATGCGAAACGAAACCGGCATTGCTTTGATTGGTGCTACTTCAGGTAAATAAAAACGATAAAATTAATTCCATTGTATTCATCTGATAGCTATTAATGACAAAATATTCAACCAGAAATCTCTCTGGTCGATAAATGCGTTCAAAAATTTTTTAGTGATTCAAATAGGGCTGGTACAATGCATGGGATAATAATTTTTTTTTCTTGGCACAGCATGGTAAATGACTATATATGTTACAGTCAGTGTGAATAAATTAAATATATTATTAATATTAACCGTTTGGTTATTATTAACAATGACTTGTTATTATTAATAACAACCGATTATTCACATTCACCGGAACATATCCATTTATGAGAATAATAACAAGTAATATTTAAATAATGTAACATATGACAATGCCTAGTTATTACTTTTTTTAATTGTAAAAAATTATAAGGAATAGAAAAATATGGATAATATCTTATTACATGAGGTTATGTTTACAAATAATAATAGTGATCGCTAATATAAAAAATTCTACTAGAAGTTTTTGCATGCTACCGAAATATAAACCAGCAAGCATGTCAGAGAAACGTCATGTATCTTTAAAAACATAAATAGTTACGTCTTTGCTGACATTAGAAAATTTCATAGAAGTTTTCTACGATACAAAAATATTATTAAAACAGTGCTTTAAAAGTAAATATATATTCAATATGCAATTAAAAGTAAAGTTTTCTTATCTTAGCTGTCAACAATTGTAAAATATTATAAATAATATAAAAATTTGATAATATTTTATTGCATGTGGATAAGTGTACAAATAATAAAAATTAACATAACAAAGTTATGTGTCGCTACTATAAAAAGAATTGTACTAGAAGGTTTTGCATGCTACTGAAATATAAACCAGTGAAAATGTCAGTGAAATGCCATATATCCTTAAAAACATAAATAGTTACGTCTTTGCTGACGTTAGAAAATTTCATAGAAGTTTTCTACAATTCAAAAATTTTATTAAAACAGTGCTTTAAAAATATACATATTCAATATGCAATTAAAATTAAAATTTTCATATCTTAGCTATCAACAATCGAAGAAAAAAATCAGAGAAAAAATGTTTGCATTAGTAACGAAAATTATAAGAATTCCGTTGCAACAATGGTAATTGCTATCTAAAAGAAATTTTCTTTTGAAAAAAAATGTAGAGAAAAAAATTGCTAAAATCAAAAGAAAACAAAAAAAAATTGCTAATATCAAAGGAAAAAGAAAAGACAAAAATTGTAAATATCATAGAATATTTTGACTTTTTCGAAACTGTAAAAGTACTTTTTTGTGCTATGCTTGATCCAAATTTATAAAAGAAAAGATGCCTAAATTTAGCCGTATTTTTATTAAATTAAATTAATAAAAAATAACTCCATGATGCACATTTGAAACCTTTAAATATATTTACACTAAATTTCCTGTTTTTAAATCTAACAGTTTGTCATTACAGCACCAAACATGTCAACACATACTCTTTCGCCATTATTATTATTAATGGCAGTTAGTTTAATTTCATCGTCATTTTTTTTAAAAATAGAATAATTAAATTTTAAAAAATACATAAATATTATAATTTTAAAAATTTTAAACTGAAATGGAAGATGAAAATACTTTGTAAAATTATCTTCAATAATATCTTTATTATTTTTTTGAAACTCCAAAAATATATCATAATGTTATTTGAAATATATATGATAAATCTTTGTCAAAATACAATTTTCTTTCTCTAATTTACATTTTTTTTCCTTTCTTTCCAGAAATATTCTTGAAGAAAAGAGAGAAGAAAAAGAATAATGTGTAAAACGATAATTATATGACATCGATATTTTTATGTGATATGATTTGATTCTGAAAGAAATAATTATAAACTAAACTCTTTAAAAAAATAAATATGTATCTATATATTGTGTGTTAAATAAATGTCTTATTTAAATCGCATTTTGTATTATTCCAAAATTTTGCAAGATAGAATTTTTTTAAAGAATTTTGCATTTGTCAATTGCTGTGACCGTTGAAAATACTGATTTCATTCCATATCAATAGAAAATAATAAAATAAAAATAGAATAATTTAGGATACTTTTATAATTAGAACGACAGCATAATTTAGAATAATTTCATGTCAAAAATAATAAAAATAAAAATAGAATGATTTAGGATAATTTCATAATTAGACTGATAGCATATTTTAGAATAATTTCATGACTAGCATGATGAAATTAAAATAGGATAAAAATAGAATATTTCAGAATAATTTCATGATAAAAATAATAAAATGAAAGTACAATAATTTCATGACTAAAATAAGAAAATAAAAATAGAATAATTTCATGACAAAAAGGATGAAATAAAAATAGAATTTCATGACTTATAGTAATTCTGTAGCAAGGCATAACAGTTTTACTAATTTAAATTATATTAAATTTTATTTTTCAAATTTTTAATTTTTTCTAAATTTTTATTTTTATTTATTGTTTTTGACATTTTAAATATAAAAAAATGCTCAAGCAATTTTTTTTTGTTTTAAGGAGAAAAGTTTATATGCTTTTTCAATTCCTAATATTTCTTCACATTTTCCCAACATATATTTCGATATCTTGTTTGAATTTTCAATCCTTAATAAAATACTTTTTATTCATCCAATCGAGTTCAAATACACTTTTTAAAAACTTTTAGGGGATGACACTCCATGTTAATAAAGTTTTTTCAAATATTAATTCATTAATTGAATTTAATAATTTTTAATGTATTTTAAATGCTGTTTTAGCAGTTTGTAATAAAAATTGAAATTAACAGGCAGCAGCTCAATTTTGCAATGCGAGGATTTCGGTATTTCGGAAGGTGAAGAAAACGAGTTCAATTCTTGCAAAAATCAATATTTTTTTCCTAATTTTTGAAACTTAGTAATTTTTTTTGATAATTATTTAATAAAAAGTAATTAAAATTTTTTCTTTGTTGATCTAATTAGGAATTGAATTTTAATTTTTTAATATTACCTGTTTAATTGTTTTCCCCTTTTCTTTTCATTGAATTTTAATTTTTTTATATTACTTGTTTAATTATTTTCCTCATTTCTTTTCATTGAATTTTTATTTGTTTATTCTTTCAAACTAAAGCCTGCGTTGCTAAGAGACAAGTAAATGGTTTCAAACAAAAGCAACGAATTTGTTAAACAACCAAACGATTTTATCTGACTTCCTGATTAGCAAAATAAAACACCGTGAAGTGAAGCAGGATGGTAATATTTACCTTACACTACTTAATAACTGTAACAAATAACGGTGATCGTGTCTTTGTTCAATAGATTTGAGAATAAAAACCAAAACTGCACTAAGAATTCTAATAAATGCTCGGAAGTAACATCCAAAGCAATTCCATCAATCCCGAATTTTTTGTTCTTCTTACCAAAAACAATAATTTGTTCTCAAAACTCTGTTCTGGAATCTGTCACGTAAATCCAGATTCTTTTTGAGACCATTTTCAAACGACATCCTCCCATGTTCTACAATCTAAAGCGAACAAATCGAAAACCCACAATTGGAGAACAATACTTCTTCGAACAATTCTTCTTTTCTCTTGCTACAATGACCATCTTTTGTAGTTGGGTTTCATGTGCCGACTTTCGCATGATTTCGAGCGAAAACCTGTTATTAGCAAAACCCAAGATACAAAAAGGCCTGTTATTACTTTCTGTTTATTGGTGATCGGCCATTATAAAGCGTATTTGTAAGCAGTGAGCGGGAAATGTAATGAGCCGGCTTGAGTTTCTTTGGATGGGCGTTGGTGTTACGAAAAAGACAATATTATCTATATTTCTGTTGAAGATATTACAAATTTTCTGGTGCTGGTTGATTTAATTACAAATCCGCCATTTTTCTAATAAATAGTAACCCAGTTCCATTTAATGACTTTTTAATAAGAAATATCCATAGCGCTTTTGAGGTGTGTAAAAAAACAAAATTAGCCGCTTTTGCGACTAATTTATTCAGCTTATTTGTTAAGTAAAAAATAAGTATATGTAGTAAATTCTGTTAAAATCTAATGCATATTTCTCATGTGATTATGTTCGAGATGGGTTTTTTTTATCATGTGAGAATACGATGTTGTTTTTGCTGGAGATTTTTGGGATCTGAAAATGTGAAGACTAGAAATTGTTGAAATCTCAAAGTGCATAGGCAATAAATTAGCGATTTATCCCTTTTTTTAATTTTGGTGTCGACTTTACCAATACAGCTTTTGAAATATTCATAGTCAGACTAATGTAGTTTTATTTTGGAGTCGGCTACCACTTTATTGCTTTTGAATTATCTATCATCTGCTGTTATATTTTTTCCTTGGAAAACACAGTATTATTGCCTTACTCGTGCAACGTTTTTTTAAAAATTAACCAAACAAGTTAGAATATTGTTTGTTTAATCGATAAATATTGTTGTTTCCGGGATAATTTCAACGAATTAAAATAGAGTTATTAGAAAATAATGAAGAAAGTTGTCACATTTGGCGATTCCTTTCTAACAAAAGTAACAACTTGATTTCTAAATTATGCATTCTCTGAATTCTTTCGGATTGTATTAATTAATTTAAGTCCTTAACCAATTTAATCCGGTTTGAAACAATAACGAGACTATTGAAAAAGCGATGGTCTTTTTTCTTATCTCAAAATCGGTGAGCGATAATCAAGGGCCTAGAGAACTACTTTGCCATTCACGAGTCACAACCCTTTTTACAGGGTGAACTTCAATCATGCATTTTTATTCACTCATCCATTGATCGTAATTTAGACCTGAACCAGAGTACGGTCACCTCTGAATCAGTATCCCCAGCGGTATTATTCTCGACATGGAGGACTTTGTGACCACGACAGATTCATACACGCGCCAGTCACCACCTCAACCGGGAATCTTTATCTGGTGGGTTCGAATTCGCAACCTAACGAACGGGTCCAATGCCCAAACAAACAAGCTATCACGGCCTATACGTTTTGTCGTCAACATGTCCACTACACTTGAGAAACCAAACAAATTTTCTGAGAATGGATTTCGTTCAATAACATACAAAATTTACCTAAAGGACGTACATTATATTGCATCCATATAACTGACAGCTTTTTGGAATATCTTGTTCATTCAATATCAGAACAGACAGACAATTTTTAAAAATAAGTTTTCCGGACTCTTGAAGATCTAAAAAAAGAAAATTCATCAAAATCTCAAAATGGAATCCTTCCAACAGTAAAAATACTTTCTCTTAGAATATTTTGTTTACGAAAAAATAAAATTAATTACTTAACCAGTAAACTAATTTTGAACTTTTCGGAAAGTGCTATCTAAATTGTGACTTCTGATCAGCTATTTTACTAATTGTATTTCCTGTGTAAATTATACTTGAGTATACGGATTAATTATTTTACCAATTGAAATTCCGGTGTAAATTATGCTTGAGTCTCCGGATTAATTATTTTACTAATTGTAATTCCTGTGTAAATTATGCTTGAGTCTACAGATTAATTATTTTACTAATTGTAATTCCTGTGTAAATTATACTTCAGACTACAGATTAATTATTTTAACAATTGCAAATTCTATGTAAATTATACTTTTGTCTCCGGATCAACTATTTTACTAATTGTAATTCCTGTGTAAATTATACTTGAGACTACAGATTAATTATTTTAACAATTGCAAATTCTATGTAAATTATACTTTTGTCTCCGGATCAACTATTTTACTAATTGTAATTCCTGTGTTCATTATGCTTGAATGTCGGGATTAATTATTTTACTAATAGTAATTCCTGTGTAAATTATACTTGCGTCTCCGGATTAATTATTAATCTTGACAAATAAACTTGTCATAACGAAAATTATTGCACTTATTAAATAAAGTATACTCGTCAAAAATAGTTAACATTTTAAAGCAAATCATTGACTTTTGGTAACATTTAAAGTGCACTGAAATATGAAGCTAAATTTGCCACTTTTTTATTAGAGAATTATCGTGTATTGGTCACGAAGACGATCGTTCAATTAACCCGGATACATAGGGAGAGAAAACTAACCATTTTTTGGCTATTTAAATATACCGATTAGTTTTAAGACTTGAGCTTCATAATTAACATTTTCGCATTAGTCTTCTTTAACAAATTTATCAAACTTTTTCCATCGATTTATTTTTAGCAGTTTGATTGCTCTACCAACACAACAATATTCAAAGCAGGCGCATATTAGTTGAATTGTTAACTAGATATTAACAATTGCTAAACAGGTTCTTTTCAGTTTAGTGTTTTCCAGTATCCAAATACAATTTTTCTACAATAAAACTAAAAAACAAAAATATTTCTCTGAGACAGGAAATGTCGAAAAGCATATTCTGTATCATAAAAAAAGAAAAAGAAAGACAAACAAATTAAAGAAAAAACAGAAAATAAAGCAAAAAATATCGTGTCTATTCAAGATCAATTTAAATCTATTGCGTGTCT
>JAPMOQ010052233.1:0-20519 GCA_026543055.1 Argiope trifasciata
ATGTTAACAATCCATCGAATTCCAGATTTCATAGAATAAAATTTGTTATTGGGAGCAATCAGACCGAATACGAATTAAATATCCTTTTCCTGGAATCGAATATACCATTTCCTATAATATTAAGAAATGTATCCTTTTCTAAGTATTATATTAGGAAATGTACCATTTCTTTAATAAATTAATATTTCATAAGTATAATTATGTCTTACAATAGAAAAGAGTAATTTCAGAATAAAAATTTTCTCGCGTTTAATTGAAAAAGAACAATTTATTGAAGCTAAAATTATACCATTGTATGCATTTTTAATTAACAAGTTTTTATGGATACTTCGTCTAAAGAGAGTAGCAAGAACGACATTGAAGTCACTCTTTGAATTTCTATAACCCATATAGTAATTTATTGCTCCACTGATTATATTAACAATCCACCAAATTCCAAATTTTATAGAATAAAAGTTGCTCTTTGGATCAGTCAAACCGAATACTAATTGAATTTCCTATTCCTATAATAGAATATACAATTTCCTAAGAATAATATTAGGAGAAAATATCATTTCCTAAGTATAATATTGTCCTGGAACAAAATAATTATTTTTAGAATAAAATTTTTTTTCAAGTAATAATTATTCAAAAAGAACAATTTATTGAGTCGAAAATTATAAAATCTCTGAACTCTGAATCTGTCACTCTGAATTTCGACAACTCATTCAGCAATTTATTGCTCCACTGACTATATTAATAATCCACCAAATTCCGGATTTCATAGAACAAAACACGTTATTGTAAGCAGTTAAATGAAATACTGATTGAATTTGCTTTCCCTGTAGTCGCATGTTCCATTTACTCAGGAGCAGTGAATATTCGAAACGCTGGACGCGATAAAAGCTAAAAGGGGAAAATGAAGCCTTGGAGTTTGAAATAAATAGCACGTCCCACACTTTATATGTATTCATATTGATGGCATTAGAGCACGGATACTATATTTTCTGATGCACTTATTAGTCCATTATATTATTTTAATTACTAAGGTTAAGATAGTTGTTCACAAAATTATTAGCACTCCATTTTCTAATTGATCGATAATAATAAATATACATATATTTACTGTAGTAAATTAATTCTGTATATTAATTAATGTTTCTTATCTTCAGAATCCTTTAAAGTTATACAAAGTTTTTAAAATATTGAAAAGTTTAATAGATACATTTTCAGAAATATAAAATAAAAATAAAATAGCATTGTTTCATAACTCTGAAATTATTAATTAATTAATGACGTTAATTCATTAATAAATAATAACGTTTACGTTTTTAAAATGCATAGGGGATAGATGTGTCGTTAATATGCTAATACTAAATCCATTCATTTGATGAGCTACTGCCTATATATTTCAGAACCTGTCTAGAATCAGCATCTATATTATTGCTTCCTGTTAGGAGACAACTACTAGATTATTTTGAGTTTAGTTAGATGATTGTCCCGTTTTTAAGCAACACTAAGGCTATTTCGGTATGATGCTTGTAGTTTTGAACTATTGTCGGATGAAGAGGACGACACCTGAGTTGTCACCCTCTTCTCTACATCACACCAGCGGACCTGATGGATTTAACGTGAAAGAGACCCCCTTACACGACGGTTCTTGTCTCGAACCTGAAATCTTTCTGCTCGCAAGCCGGGACCTTACCAGCAAGGTTATTTTGGGTTATAACCTTACAGTTTTTGAGCTTTAATCAGATGACGTGGGTGGCACTCTAGTTCCCCTTTTTCAAATCCAACAACTTGAGGACGCAGTTCAATTAAATTTAATTATTTGAATTAAATCCCTAATTTCCCATTATTCAATTCAAAGCTGTTTCAGGATCGGTATTTTGAACCGGGATTAAATGTCGAGGATGACATCTGAGGCGTCAACCTTCTCTAGTTATCCATGCCACAACAGGTTTAGTCCTTGGACACCAACTTTAAAGAAAATCTAATACAAATGTATCTAAATCAAATGTATGGTGAATCTGTGATGGAATCGGAATTCGTATCTGAGTTCTCAGTTTTCGTAGTTTACCACCAGTCAACCACTGCTATCCTGTTGATACAGCTACATTCAGTGGTGGTCGGCTGTATGCAAGAAGAAGTCTACCATTGCTGTTCTGAAATTGAGTCTTGGGCCTATACTCCACCGATACCGAGACTCTACGACAGGACCAAAATCATTTGCTTAGAGGAATCCTCGTATTCATTTTCAAAATATACAAAATTGGTACATTCCTTGAAATATCTATGCCAGCTTTTCAGGATGAATTTCTAACTAAAACTTTTTTTCCTTATGAACATTTAAGAGTTTTCATATAACCTAAAATTTGGTATTTTGTAGTGAAGTGAAGGAGTCGTGGTGGTCTGTTGCTAAGGTCTCTGCTTCTAGGCCAAAACGCTTCAGGTTCGACGCCCGATTCCATCAAAGAACTATCGTGTAAACGAGTCTGGTGCACTCCAAACCCGCCGGAACCAAAGGCTCTCCCGTCGGTGAGGTGTGGAAGTTCGGAAAGAGCTGCGCCATCCCTGGTGTACCCCTCGCCATCTGACGGCGACTAAAAATTACAAAGTACATCCCAAAATAACCCTAATGTTGCTTTAAAAAGTGGGACATTTATATAACTAAACATGTAGGGAAAAGTATCTTTAATCAAGATTAAAATTTTGTTTTCTTTTACATCAGCTCAATTTTTTTTCAGTGCATAGAATATTTCCTGTTACTGAAAGCATCTAAATATACCTATTTCAATTCCAAATATTATATTAAATAAATAATTTATGTTGTTGACATTAAAATAAAAGAATGATAAATAAAATAAAATAAATAAATAATGATGTTTGCTGCTTAATGCTGCTTTAAAAAACGAGACATTTATATAACTAAACACTTTGGGGAAAGTGTCTTTAATTAAGATTAAAATTTTACTTTCTTTTACATCAGCTCAGTTAACAGATTTTTTTTTCCAGTGTGTAGAATATTTTCTGTAACTCAAAATATTTAAATATGCGCTTCATTTTAAAATAATATATTAAATAAATAAATTACGGTGCTGACATTAAAATAAATGAATAATAAATAAAATAGAAGAAATAAGTAACGATGTTTGCTGCTTAATTTAACTGCTTTAAAAACTGGACTTTATATAACTAAACATGTTGGGAACAGTATCTTTAATAAAGATTAAAATTTTACTTTCTTTTACATCAGCTAAGTTAACAGATTTTTTTTCAGTGTGTAGAATATTTCCTGTAACTCAAAGTATTTAAATATACGCTTCAATTCCAAATATTATATTATATAAATAAACTACTGTTTTGTCATTAAAATAAAAGAATAATAAATAAAATAGAAGAAATAAATAACGATGTTTGTTGCTTTAAAAAATTGGAAATTTATATAACTAAACACGTTGGAAAAAGTATCTGCAATCAGCATTAAAAGTATTTAAAAATACGTACTTCAATTCTAAATTTTATATTAAATAAATAAATTACGGTGTTGACATTAAAATGAAAGAAAAATAAATAAACTAGAAGAAATAATGATGTTTGTTTTTTCACTTCATACAAAAATTAGTTTGCTCAAATGATTGTACAAGTATTAGTAATTTTCAATTACTTATATTTTATATCCGATTTCTAATTGCTTTTACCTTTGTCATTTCAAAATGTTTATTCAAAAGTTTTAGTAAAATAAAATTAATGCGACATTACAAAAACAAAAGGGGGGAATGCATAAACTTGAGGATGACAATAAGCCAGAGAGTTCAGGAAAATCATTTAAAATCGTAAACCTTTTGAAGCTATCTCTTTTATATTATTTAAATATAAATAAATATTTTTGCTGCTTATTTAATTAAAATGCTTTTTTATTTTTCTTTGGCTTCGATTTATTCCCAGAAAGCAATTTAAAATGAACACTTGTAAGTACTTTATTGAAATTCCAGAAACTCTTTTGAAATTAATTGCCTTTTTAATTAATTTCTTTCATTTTTTACTCGATCTTCTTTTAAAAAAGTTTCAAATCTCTAGAGACATGCCACTCATTCCACGAAAAGATAGAAACGCACTCATTCTCTAAATGAGAATTCGGACAATAAATACCGATATATTTTGAGCTAAAAACGTCCATGAAATGATGGGATAAAAAAGGGATTCGAAGAAATCTCGAATTAAAGTATGCTCGGAGAAAAAATATTTCTTCGTAAATTTCAGCGAAACATTTCCCGTATTGAGACATTTAATTTTCGCATTTCTCATTATAAAAAAATAGAGCGGAAAATAAGAAAAAAATACTAATATTTATTAACTCCTAATCGTGAAATTGGATTTCCTGAAGTGTTAAATGTAAATTTAAATATAAACTAGTATTAGTAAATCTTAAAAACATGATAAATAATTTATTTCTTTATTAATATTGTATAAGACAAATCATACTTTTACATCAGATGAATATTAATATGTTAAAAATTTTAATCTGTTGAATTTATTAACCGCTTCCCTTATAATTTTTTTTTTAAAAATTATAAGAAATCATCACGTTTATTTTGTTTTATTATTAAACACTAGCCGCCTTTGGCGACCAGCTGGTTCGCCATGTGTAAAGCATTCTAAAATTTTCCATTAAATCACATATTCATTAGCCTTGAAGTAATTCTGGGCATTGATTAACCTGAAATTACTTTAAGATGATGGACGGAAAGTTCTAAAAGTACACCTTTTCCTAATAATATTCTTTAATTTTATGAATCAGTCAGTTTTAACCATCGGTTATGCTTCAAAAATATTTTTAAAAAATTTCCGATGATGTTGCCAAAATATTAAATATGTTTTTTTAAAGAAAGCGAGAAAGGGAAAAAAATATTGAATTAATGATACAGATATTGCAAACGATTACATAAATATGCCATTAAGTCGGGATTTCAATGCATATCCTGTCTAAATTTAATCAGGTTTACCTTAAACAAAGAAGATTTATTGAGTTAATGATATAGATATTGAAAACAATTGTAGAAACCTTTGCTTTGCATTTATTTTTTAAAGAAAATATCACATTTTATATTTTTTTATTTTATCCAGTCACGTGCTGAAAGTTGCATTGCGATGATAATTTTTTTATTTGAACTTTTGGCATTCTTTTATTTTATCCAGTCACGTGCTAATAAAACATGATTAAAATATTTCTTTAAAAATTCGTTAAAAATAGAAGCTTAAGTTATACATTAAAACACTGATATCATTAGAAGGCTAAATTTTTAATCTTTAAATTGATGTTAAAATCATGTTTGTCCGATAATATTTTCGGAAGTTATAGTGGAAAAATGTCAAAATTTCCCTTAAATTTTAATTAATTCAAATTCTAATTAAAAATTTGAAAAAAGGGCTCCGAGGTGCACATTCCGGACCTCCAAGGTATACATGTACCAAATTTGGTAGCTGTAGGTCCAACGATCTGGCGTGTAGAGCGCCAACACACACACACACGCACACGCACACACACACACGCACACGCACACACACACACACATTGAGCTTTATTATAAGTATAGATATAGATATAGACAAGGAAACGAAACATAATAAAATATGTAGATTTTAAATTGAATTTTTAATTTCTATGAGTGTAAAAGCATTTGATGTTAATTTACTATCCCGACATATCTCGGGCGAAAGAAAATAAAGTGAAGTATTAGTCTTTGTATGATAGTTTTTGAAACAAGTGAGAACACAAAAATGAAACTTGACAGTCTGTACACTGGTAACTGGTCTCTTTTCTTACTGTTTTATTTCAGAAATCTCTTTTATGAGAATACAGAGTAGTACACTGTCATTTGATTTTTTTTCAGTTGCAGGAATCCCTATCTTCATAATCATTACCTGAAAAACCTTCGGTTTCTCTATCTAGAATCATCGCCATTATTTTACTTTTTTTGTTATCCTTTTTTATGCATTAATAATCCATAAGCATACGTATGCTATACAATATATAATACACGTGACCAGAATCGACAAAAGAACCGCGAAACCAACAAAACATGGCAAACTGCCAATCAAAGCTAAATATTTTCTTTCATTTCCTCCAGTCCGAGTAAAACCTTAATAAAAAAATTCGTACTGACAATTTCTGCTTCACCCGAGTTTTCTCGGGATAATAATACACTGCAATATATACGAACCCGAGATAGTTCGGGATAATCTGGTAGGCAGTTAACCACTTAACTGTTTTGCCTGTATGCCGTACGTGCGTCGATTTATCGAATTTTGATAGTTGTAAGCAAAATATAAGCCATTCAATATCAAAATTATTTCGAATACATAGATAAGTCAAGTATTCAATGGGTTTGTATTTGAATAAAAATAAGAAAATATTCCCCAAATAGAAAGTGTTATCTTATTAGATAATAAAGAAAATAAAACAGTTAAGTGGTTAAATATAATTTATATACAGAGTGACTCAAAATCTAGAGCACAATTGTTAAGAGAAATAATGAAAAATGGCTACTCCTACCCGCCTGAAAACAGACAGAAAATTTGAATGGTCGGTGCACCTCGATAACTCGATAATGAATATGGTTGAATCCTAGGAGCAACGATACAACACATGTAGTGGGAGGAAAGTACCGATTGGGAGTATCAGATCATTCCTACAGCCAATTGTACAGCGAGAACCAACCACCGCATCAGAAGCATCTTATACTCATATCCATGGTACCTTCTTCTTGTCTACAGCCGACCATCCCGCCACCACTGAACGTAGAAGTATCGACAGGATTTTTTGTGGTCGACTGCTCATGTCCATGGTACCTGTGGGGGGATTGTTAACAGAAATAGAATACGTAAAAGCAAAGCAAAATTCTTACATAAATTGGAAGCGCAACTCAAATGAGTTACAGATAAACAAAATTGCAAAAAACATTAAGATCACAATAACGGATAGTAATATCTCATATGATGCTGTTTTACATCATTCCATTACATTTTCTCATGCAATTTCGTGACACCTATTCAACACTCTTATCCGCCTATTTAACATTGTTATCCCCCTATTTAACACTCTTATCATTCTTAATTATGTTTGCTTCGCATTATACCTTATTTACATATGAACCATTACTTTCACACTTCCTGTTCTCTTATTATAGCAAATAGAATGTGAGACCCTTTCGAAAATACCAGACATTTTGCGAATATTTGCATTATTGATGAAAATTCTTCGGAAGAGGTAGGAATTTTCGTTCTCCCAATTCTCGGCCATTGCCGCATGATCTCCGATCGGCATCGGATCTTTAAATGACTTGTACTGAAATCTAATAGCAGAACATTTCTAATTGGCGTTTCCAGTCATAAGTGATACTGATTTGTTTTTCTCTTTTCATTATTTTTAACAATTTTTATTTTAATTTTGAATCACCCTGTATAAACATTAAAGTATGTTTAAAGTATGTAAGTATGTATGTAAAGTATGTATGTATAAAGTAAAGTATTCTTCCATCTATAGTTCAGATGTCGTTTTAATTAAGACACGATTCGAATTTTCAGAATATTTTTCTTCGATTATCAAGCAAGATTCTAATGTAACTTAAGGTGTCCGATTATGTTTGAAGAAAAAAATTTGAAAAATTGGAATTTTTAAAAATTATTTAAAATTACGATTCTTGGATGTATTGTCAATTATAAAACAAAATAATATGAATACAACAAGATTGTTTGAAAATACAATATATTTTGAGAAATAAAAAAAACTTGTTGTAAACTTTAATGAAATTTGACCAATACGGCTGACACTCTATCCAAAATTGTAGTGATACAATTCTACTTTTCTTTGTACACAAGTTACACAATGTACAAACTATTACACATTGTTTACAAATATATTCATTTTTTCCATAAATTCAAAACTTAATTTTTCTTTTAAAAAAACCTATAAATGATAAAGTATTTCACCAACAACCAAAATTTTTGTTCATTTCATTACCCATATTATTTTAAACACACGCTAAAATTTTTATTTAAATAACTATTAGTTATGGGGAAATCATGTTAGCGGTGCAGAATTTTTATGAAAATTAAAGTTTTGAGAAAATTGAAATTAAAGCACATTTGAGCTGAAAAATATGTGACCCTGGATGATAGGTTAGCCTTTCTTTTCCAAGAAAAGATAAACTGTTTTGAAAAGAGGAAAGTCTGAACTACAAGACATAATAATAATAAAAATATTAGCCAATGTGGTCGATAATCAGTGTTTTCAGTGTAGTCGGAAAACCTTAATTCATTCTAAACTTATATCTAATCGGTTAGCTATCAAATAATATACTTTAAACAATCTGATTCTTCGAGCTTCACTAATATGTTGATATGAAAATCAGGAAGTTAAAAATTACACTTTTTAAATATTGTAATTGAAAGTTTTTCTGCTAAAAGGAGATAGCTCCAATTGTGCGGAGAGCCGTAGAAAAGCGGCTGAAAATTCTTAATTCCAATAGGACAGACAGCTCCATCTCTTGACTAACGCGAGAACTACGATTGGAGCTTCATCTTTTTGGAGCCGAATGAACAAGGATTTTTTTTTTTTTAACCACATGTAACTCTAAATTTCCCGAAGATGGAGCTACATCCTTTTTGCAGCAAATTCTTTAATTCTTTCTATCATTATCGTTCCATGACTCACAAAAATTCAATACATTTTAATTTAAATAACTTTTGTTCAGTATTTTTACATCCTGAATCCGAAAAAAATATTTTTGAAATCTTGTTTATAACGATAATTAACTCAGAAACAGAACCAGATAGATAAACGGAAATTGGAAGAGGATCTTTACTCTGAAATGTAGGTTTCAAAGAATTTTGGACGAAATCATCTACCAGTTTGTCCGCTCGTGAAAAAAAAAAAAAAAAAATCTAAAAAATAATTAGCTAAATAATGAAACTTAGCATTATCATCTGCTTATATATCTCCATCAGATTTTATACTAAATATATATTAATATATTGATTGACTGTAGGTCTGTACATTCGTGATTTTGATAACGTAATAAATTGAAAATGCAACAACATATATGCATTTTTTTTCGTTACTTTAGTTGTTGTTGTTTTGTTGTCATGTCCGTGTTTTTCACGGAAAGGGGCTGCAGTAGCTTCTGAGGGTAAAACTATTGAAACTCAAAGTTGATTTTCTTATCAGTTAAATACATATAAAATCTGTTGAAAATTATATTGATATAGATCATTTATTTTTTAGCTTAGTCATAAATATTAACATCCCGTTTTAAAACAACACTAGGGCTATTTTGGACAGCGACAACAGGTATATTTTAGCAAATTTACAATAAAATCTTCCTTGAATCCTTTTTGATCTTTTCTCTTATGAAGATCTTTTTCAAGTTTTAAACAACATTTATTTTTTTAAAAGATGGAGTGTTTTTTTAAACTTAGTCATATTAACATCCCTTTTTATAAAACACTAAAGCTATTTTGGGATAAACCTCTAATTTTAAGCCACGGTTCGATGACAAGGACGACGTCTAAGCTTACACCCCCTCTCCAAGCTTCAACACCTCACCAGCGGAGGGACGTTTGGCTCCGACGGCTTTAACATGTACCTGACCCGCTTACACTCCTATTCTTTGGTGGAATCGGGTATCCGAAGCCGAGACCTTACCACTAAAGCCACACTTTTTTTTTAGCAAATTTACAATAAAATCTTCCTAAATTCCTTTTTTTTTTTTTTCCTATGAAGAACTTGTTTCAAATATTTAAACAAATCTCCAATAAAATAAACTAACTTTATTTTTGTAAAAATCCAATAATGAAATCAAAGAATTAATGAATTTTTAAAAAGGTAACTTGCTTTCTTTATACCTTATAATTTCTAAAAATTACTTTTGCATGTTATTTTTTAACATAATATCATCAAAGTTTTTCTCTTTATTAGAGAATTGTCAGCAAAACGGAAGATGCCAAAAAATTCCCCAAATTGCATTTAAAACATGTGTTTAGCCCTCCCCTTTCCTTTGAAATAAAAATAATTATAAAAATACTTTTTACAGTAACCAAATTTACTTTCCTTGAGACTGCGATGTCAGAATTCTTGCATTCAATGTGGAATATTAGGTGAGGAAAAACAGGCTTCATCAGACAATATAAATAAAATAACTTTTTTTAAAGTGACTGACATCTTTATATATTATAATTTCTAAGAATTACTTTTGCATATTATTTTTTACACAATATAATCAAAGTTTTTCTCTTCATTAGAGAATTGTCGGCAAAATGGAAGAGGAAAACAAAATTCAGCAAACCAAATCGCATTGAAAACATATGTTTAACACTCCCTCTTCCATTGAAATAAAAATAACTATTAAAACACATTTTAAATTTACTTCGCTTGAGACTTTGAAGTCACACTTCTTATATTCAATGTGGAATATTAAGTGAGGAATGATAGGCTTCATCAGACAATATCCAGAAAATAAATTTAAAAAGACAGTCAGAAGTAATAAGGTTAACAATATAAATATTAAAAAAATGAAAAGTACAGGAATGGTTAAAGAAGCCTAGGTAGAATAATATTTTGTTGTTGATTTCTCTAATTTTCCTTCAAACTAATTCATCTATATTGGTCTAATAAAAAGAGTCTTATTTTATGTAAATTAAAAATTCGGAAAGTAAATTTTTTAAAGCTAACACTTCAAAAGATTGCATCTGATTATTTTTTATCGCGAAATACTCTGTGCAAAGCCAATCAATCAAGGCTATTTAATTCAATCATGAAAAATCGTAATTTTTCCAAAAGGAAAAAAAATCGGTGGGGTGGGGCTTTTTTTATCATGAAAAATGTATATTTGAAAGAAGAATTTCACTTTATTTTGATTATTTAATTAATTATTTTAGATAGAATTCAATATAACTTGTCTGTATTTGCAATTTACTTTTAAGTAAGTGCAGGAAGAATTCTGCAAAAATTTGGGAATTTTTTTTAAATATATTACAAATAGGCAAATTTCCGATGTTTTCTGGTTATTGTTTTATGTTTGGTAGCCTAAATAATCCTCATAAGTTTTCCAAAAATACTGAAAAACTTATATATTTTTAATATTTTATTCTATTTTTTATTGTACATATTTTTTTAACATCATCTATTCCATGCTTTTAATGGTGGAATTTTGTATGCAATTTTTCACGCATTTTTACATGCATTAACGTTACAAAGTTTATAAACTTTTATATTCTTAATGACAATAGAGTATGAATTTGACTTTTGAGGGCTATACATTTATACTTTCGATTTTTTTTTATAAGTTAATCGATTATTTTAGTTAAAATTTAATTTTCTATTAATATATCCACTTAGTAGAAAATCTGAGGAAATATTCATTCCAGGATTTCTTTATAATGATGAAATTAAATTAGAGACTAAAAAGTAAAATTAATGTTTAAAAAAAAGAATTTTTAATTTTTAGCTCATTAAAAAAATGTACTCTTATAAAAACTGTTTCTTTTTCATTTATTTTGCTTATTAATCATTAGAAAACATTCTTTGAATGGGTCCCCAAAGCTATAAGAACATATCTATCATTATTTTATTTGTTATAATATATATTTCAGTGGAGTTAATTCTCCCACTCCATATTTGTCTCTCGTTCCAATGCCACTTTTATTGTGCCACTAAAATGGGAACTGTGCTGCCATCTATTGACATTCCTGTTAAACTGCTTTTTCAATTGCTCCTCTGAGTTTATTGATTAGTTTTCGTAAATCGCAACGAAAACGGACTAGAAACAAAAGAACTCGATTCTTTAATTACCACAAAAGATATCGCGAAATAAGCAATTGCCTGAGTATCAAAAAACTTAGGGGGTCACAAACTTTATATATTTTTAGAGAATTTAATTTTGATCATTTATTGAATTACAAAATCCCTGAAGATTTTATTCCAATAAAAAATCAAACATCTTATTTTTTTTAATTTGATAATTTTTAAATTTCTACGGCAGTTTGGAAGGTTATTGCATGATTTTTTTATAGTTCATATTTAGAATTTGTTCGATATAATTTTATACTTAAGTTATATGAATGCTTCTTTGAATTTGTATTTAAGGTAAATTTTATATCTAAAAAATGTTTTATAATTAAAAAAAACAATCTTATTATTAAATATTACTTAGATATTGTTAAAAAGGCTTAATTATTTTTTCGTTATATATTGTATCACATTATTTTTAAATTTTCTGTACCTTTTTTTTTTTTTTTGCGCTCAATGTATTGAAATCTATCCTTTAAAAATGATCTATAAATTGTTTGTTATTTCCATTTGTTTTTCTGATCAAAATTACTTCGATAAATTTAAATCAATCAAAAAAATGTTTGATTTTGGAGACTTGGGGACGAAAAAGCAGGCTTGAGCCTTTCATCTCTTAAGGACCCTTAGAAAGATTAATCAGGTTCTTTCACAGACTAAATAATTATTAGAATTCATATATAGTTAGTTTCAAAAATATTACAAAAACAAGTTATATATGCATAAAATAAATTTTAAGTCAATTCCTACTAAATTCTACAAAGAAAAATTTTATTTTAGTTAATTTTTATTAAATAATTTCAATTAATATAAAAAAATTAAAATTTATCCAAAATATGTTCAGTTTTGCAAGCATTGAACAAGCATTCTTCACCTTCACGCGACTAATTCTGAAATACTTGAATTTTACCAATTGAGCTACTGGCTGTTGATTTCAATTTTCCTTACAAACTTCTAAAACTATATTTAAAGTATTAAAAATTTCAAAATTTAATCAATGAATCAATATTTGAAAAAAAAGTTGTATTATCATCAAGTGTCATCCACTACAACTCTAAAAAAATGTATTTGAACTTGAGTGGATGAATAAAAAGAATTTTATAAACGATTGAAAATTTGAATAAGATATATTACTAAATATATATAGGGAGAGGGTGATCTAATATTAGGAATTGAATTATAAATTTAGACAAAATTTTAAACAATTCAATCCCACGACAATTTTCAATGGTTGGAACAAATAGTTTAAAGAGCATGTCAAATTAATGATATCACTTTCTTATAACTTTAAAACAGAATATCCTTCGTTTAGAATGAAATAAATATAAAATTTCTAGTTAGTCTTTTAAAGGAATTCCTGTAGCTCACGAAGTCAAATCACCTAGTTGAAACAGCCGAATTCTCCGGTTTCTGTTGAAACGCATGGCTACATTTATTACACGATATTTGACTTAAAAAATTACATAACTCAATTAGACCGAGAGAATTCGTTTAAGCACATTTTTCACAAAATAATTTTTATTTACAGACGCAGAAAATGTAAAAATTACTAAACAAAACTTTGTACATTGTACATAGTCCCGTGTTACACGTTTCTAGAAAATTTATGAAACTAATTTTTCGTCATCATTAATTGCAATAAATTTTTTGACTGCTATGCTCCTTATTATGCAATAGTCGTGAAAAAGTTGCCAGCAACAACCAATTTATAGTACACCAATTTTGAGTATCATTTTTTGTTCACTAAAGGTTATGATGGAAATTTTCATCATCATACTAAGAGGTTAAATCTGAAAAATGTGTTAAAATTAGATAAACGGATGTGATGAAATAAATTTAGTAATTTAGAGCCGTCTGTGTGCATTTTGAATGGTGGAAAAAAAATTGAGACATTCTCGAATCATTTATTTGAAAAATAGCAAATATTTTTAATTAATAAATTTTAGCTTTGAGAAATTAAGAGATCTATTGCAGAGCTAAAATGCAACAAATTTTTATCGATCGAACGAAAATTGCTGAAATTCAAAAAGATCGTATAATATAGTCTTAACCCTTAACTTAGGATGTGCGGTCTGTCAGACCGCTAAAGATGGACTTTCGGTCACCCCTATTCTTTTTTTAGCTCAGTTGAAAGGATTATAGCTTCTGACCTTTGATACACGTGCACTTTTTCATCCGGTTTCAATGGATGGTTTTTTAAATAATTCAGTTATTTCTTTTAGCGTGGTCTCTAAGACTGCCCTTCCCTGCTGGTGTTATAGTGATAAACAAGGCTTAGCAGATGGCATTAAATCTTATGCTTCGAAATATCATCCAATTTACTGATCCTATTTGGAAGCTGTGCTTCATAAACTTTTTAATGAAGTAGAAAGAGATTTTAGTATCAAGGATAATTTTACAGAAGAGTTTTTCGATTAAAGTTCCCATTCAACTGATTCTGATATGCATGATCAAAAGTAATTAATGTTTCTAATGATAATGTATTTTGAAAAATTAATAAAATATATTAATATACCAAGAGAAATACATACAGAATTTATAGATTGGTTTTTATACTAGTTCTTCACCTGTATGTTTAATATGCCCAAGAAAACCATGAAAGGAAAGCCGATAAAAGGATCAATTTTACCCATTTTCAATTTTTTTTATTCTTCATATAATTTTTTAATGTTACATTATATTTTTTTCTATATACCTTTATATACTGAAAAACTAAATAGGATTTTAAAAGTATAAAGTAATATGTTTTTTCAAGAATATTATTTACTGTAAAATGTAATTTGAGAAGAAGATGTATGTTCCAACGCATTTACTTCTTTTCAATGATAATATATTTTGAAAAATTTCTAAAACATATCTATATATCAAGAAAAATATCTACAAAATATATTTGCAGATTTGATATGAGTGCAAAAGAAATGCCGTCCCATAAGCTGCATCTCCTCAGTTAAGCATTAAAATAATTCTAAAATTCAGAGCCGAGATAAATTTTATTTAGAGAACAATAAAATTTAGTCTCTAAATTTATATAAATATATCCACAGGATTCAATATACTTGGGAAATAAAATCTTTTGAAAAAAAAATCTTCAAATACCTATTTTACTATATTTTGAATGCAATAAATTTTGAAATTCGAAATATATAAAACTTTATATTGCTTTGATATTATATTCGAGATTTTAGATGCATTTGCTGAATACTTTGAAATTTTTTTTTAGACACGATCAAAAAAATCCTGTTTACAACGAAAATCTAAATCTTCTGAAAGCATTCACAGAATTTTTCTAAACATTCAACAGAAGAGCCTTCTTTGTTGCACTCTTCAGAACCCTTCTGTTTGGTTAAAACGAGATTCCAAATAGATTTCCGAGAAATTTCTAGAGTGTTTTGTTATTGTTGAAGCACACCTCCACTCGAATTTCACTTTCTTTTAGCTCTCTTTCGTGGAAAGAGATTATTGGATCCGAATATAGAATTTTCGAAGAAATATTGCGCCCATTATAATATATTTTACGCTGAATACTTTAGCTGCACCATTCATGTCTGTCTCGAAAAAGTAGAGAGGGATTTTCCACAAACATCAGATCACTTTGAGGTTCTTTCAAAAGAAAATAAAAGCTCCTAAAATAGAATTTTTGTCTGTTTAGAAAATAAAAGAAATTTGGTGTTAAATTATTCAATTGCATTAAAAATGCTTACTACAATGAAATAAAGTAATTATAAAATTTATTAACGCTTTTAAGTTTTCTTCCAGCAGATTTAGAAATTCAGTTCAGTTATATTAACGTCCAGTTTTAAAGCAACACTAGAGGACAGATTTCGCAGTTTTGAGCCACAACCAGATGACGAGGATGATACTTGATATGGTATCTCCTTTCCAAAATTCCACATCACACCAGTGAAAGGATATTTGGCCCCAATGGCTAAAGAATTAGAAATAAAAGCGATAAGAAAATCTTGAGAATTCTGTACAGACTCGCAATGCTTTTATGCATTTTCTCTATTTTCAGACTGAATCATACTTAAGAAAAAAAATATTTAAGTCTCAAAATAAAATCGTTACAAATTTGAGATGAGATCACAATGGATGAATTCAAATTTTTTTCAAAAAAATGTGATGAATGAAATGATTGAAATTTCTACTATTTTGTACATTGTGAAAAAAAAATCGCAAATTGGTAAAACTTTTGCGTTGATTTACAAAAGAAAGAATGTTCTCTTCATTCGAATGTAAAAACTTTGATTAGATATTGGCCTGTTATTGATGTCGAAACTTGACAAATTTCTTAAAAATTGTTTTCTGTTTATTAGTAATTTGTTCTTTAACATTATTAGCGAGTCAGAATTAAATCGTATTGATAGTGTATTGATTACTTAACTGCCTTTAATTAAGCTTGTGAAAATTAAATTTAATCTAATAGTAGTTTATAACCATGTATACTAATTTAGCTTGCTTTAATAGAATTAGGAACGAAAAAAAGAGGTCATAATCTGAAGTAGGATTGAAGAGCTCTCTTTGAAGTTTTACATGTAAATAAAAGTTGTAATAAAAAAAATCAAATAAATGAAACCTTAAAAATTTTACAGTAAAAATCTGAGCATTTTTTTAGTGCTTGATTAGCAGGTTAAAAGCAATTAGAAAAAAAATTATTACTAGAGTAATAAGATTTTTCTGGAAGAAACACCCCACCAAAGGAAATATTGCTTTAGTTTTTTGTTTTGTTTTGTTTAGTTATATTAACGTCCCATTGTAAAGTAATACTAGGGCTATTATGGGACGGATCTCGTAGCTTTGAGCCAGTTTCAGATTATGAGGATGAGACCTGAGCTTGCACCTCACTCTCCACACCACACCAGCGGGAAAATGTTTGCCTTGACAGATTTGACGTGCAAGAGACCCCCTCACACGACGGTTCTTCGGTGGAATCGAGTCTCGAACATGAATCCCTCCGCCTCCAAAGCCGAGACCTTACCACCAGTCCACCGCGGCCCTAAGGTGTTGCTTAATGTGTATAGATGGCGCTCACGCCTTTTGTTTACTTCCTGTTTGTAGCCCCCCCTCGGGAATGGTTACTTACGTGGCAAGTGCGGACCTCAGTGGTGATGGAATTTACCCTGAGCGTCAAACTCTCTTGTTCTTGTTAATAAAAATATCTAAAATATCCCGAGGTTTGGAAGTTCTTCATTTAAGCACCACCACTGACTACATTTGCAACAAGAGGTTTCTATTTCTATGTATTGAGAAGTTTCAAATGAAAAATTCCTCTGTCGTTTCAATTCTAAAAGTATTTTTACTGGTGAAAAAAAAAATGATGAAATTTTCATCCCATAATTTATTTGAAGAATGCCATTAGGCACTTTATATATTGTATTGCCTAAATTACTACTGGCTTAGGGGTAGCGCGTCTTCCCCTTGATCTGGGAGTCCTGGTTCGAGCATAGTTGTTCTTCCCTTGTATTTTATCAGTGAGATGTGTGAATGAGTCCCCCTGTAAAAAGAGGTTGAGCAAGCGAATACATGTGTGTCATCTTAGTTTGAGTTAGATGTCAGACTTCTGCCTTCTGGTAATCAGTCTTTACCCTCAGAAGCCCCTGCAACCATTTTTCGTGTTAACACGGACACGATAACAACAACCTTTAAGTACTCTTTCTCCTACTCTCTTATCTTTTAGTATATTCTCCCTACTTATACAATATTAAATGGTAAAAAAAGGTGATGTAAGTCCCTTTTTGTCTTATAAAATGTTGATATAAGTGTGTTGTTTTTATATTGTGATCTATTTGCAGCAGAGGGGAAACAATTTTAATTCATCAATTCTGTGCAGAAATCAAATGAAAATTGTAAGTTATTTTTTTCTAAAAATTCCAACAAGATTCTTCAAGGGTCAGTGGACTTTGAAATAGACAAAAACTGGCGAAAATAGGCAGTTTTATTTTTATAATTTCATAATCAAAGTATGGGCAGTGGTGGAATGATGGTAAGATATCGTCTTTGGAAACTGAGGGTCTCATGTCTGAGATCGGATTCCACCAAAGACTTATCGTGTAAGCGAGTTGGATGCACGTTAAATACGTGGGGATCAAAAGCCCTACCGTTAGTGTGGTGTGGAAGCCTGGAGAAGGGAGAGCCAGCCTAGGTGTCGTCCTCAACATCTGACCATGGCTCAAAATTACGACCTTCGTCCCAAAATAGGGCAGCGGTGAACTGGTGGTAACGTCTCGGCTTCGGAACCGGAATGTTTCAGGTTCAAGCCTCGATTCCACCGAAGATCCGTCGTGAAAGGGGGTTTCATGCACGTTAAATCTGTCGGGTTAAACTTCCTCCTGCTCGTGTGGTGTGGAGAAGGGGTGCCAGTTTAGGTGTCGTCCTCGTCATCTGACAGTGGTTCAAAATGACGTGGTCCGTCCCAAAATAGCCCTCGTGTTGCTTTAAACGGGACGTTAATATAACTAAACCAAGCAAACCCAAAAAAGGGTCGCGGTGGCCTGGTGGTAAGTTTCCGGCTTCGGGACCGGAGGGTTTCTGGTTTGAGACTCGATTCCACCCAAGAACCGTCGTGTAACTGGGTCTCTTGCACGTTAAATCTGTCAGATCAAACGTCTTCCCACTGGTGTGGTGTGGAGAGGGGGGGTGCCAGCTTAGGTGTCGTCCTCGTCATCTGACCGTGGTTCAAAATGACGAGGTCCGACCCAAAGTAGCCCTAGTGTTGCATCACAATAAGACGTTAAATTAACTAAACTAAACTCTTCCCAAAATAGCTCTAGTATTGCTTTAAAAAGGATCATTGATGTAACTAACCGAATCCTACCAAAATACATGCTTATGTTCGACAAAAATGATGTTATAAAATGTGTTTGTTTGATGAAATAAACATTTGAAAGGCGTAGAGAAAAATGCGCATTTTAATTATCTTTCTCAAAATGAGACTGTAATTAGATTTAAATATCATTGAAATGCTCCGGATGTCTTAATTTTTGAAGAAATAAACGGAATTGGTGAAGAAGATTTGAGTTAAATATTAAAAGAAAACAGGGTATACATTTTATAATTCGATATATTTTTTTAAAATAAAAGTTACTTTATTTCAGAAAAACACAATATCCATATGAAAATTCAGTAAGTATGCACAAAAATATTTCCAATAAATTTTTATTTTATTATAAAATTTAAAATCACGCACAGTTTTGCTCTAAATAAATATATATAGGGTAATGAGGACATTAAAAACTATGTGGTAGGAATACTAAAATTGTTATGAAAACTATACATATTTTTATATTTTAAAAATAATATTTCTTTTTAAAGAGTTTTTTACAGATATTTTATGTATTTTTATTTTAATAGAAATGCATAAAAATTCCATGAATTAAGTGATTAATTAGAAAAAAAGGCCTAATAATATCTTCAAACTTCTCTTTAACCGATATTTGTCAAAAATACGTATATATACAGCTTCTGTAATAAATAATTGTTTTATAGTTTTTAATTCATGCTCCAAAATACACTGATGGAAAAACAAATCCCAACACTAGGAAGGAGCTGTGCTAGATAAAAGAAATTTGGTAGGCGTGTTTATAAATCTGAAAGATGACGTCGATTCAAATTCCGAGCTACGCGTGTAAGTGTGGCGCTAGTAGCGATACTATGAACATGCAAATGAGGTTTGCTTTAAATGAGCGCTGTAAGGTTCGTGATCGTTAATTACAGTTGAGATTTGACGTAGTGGGTTAATGTTAGTCAAGGATGCCTCTGAGATGACGAAGAAGCCATTATCAACAGCTCACAGTTTGAACGAGGTCGTGTTGTAGGGCTACGAGAAGGTGGATTTTCTTTCCGCGATATTGCTGAAAGACATGGCAGGAATGTATCCAATGTGCATGAGTATTGGTGGAAGTGGTCAAAGGAAGGTACTGCCTCAAGAAGACCAGGTTCCAGGCGGCCACGTGGTACTACTGAGAGGGAAGACCGTCGTATTTGGCGTATGCCTGTGACTAATCGTACTGCGTCTGCAGCTGAAATTCGAGCTGCAGTTGGCACCACAGTGACACAACGAACTGTTACAAATCGGTTACTTCAAGGACAGCTCCGAGCCAGACGCCCTGTACAGTGCATTCCACTGACTCCAAACCACTGCCGTTTGCGATGTGAGTGGTGTCAAGCTAGAGCTCATCGGAGGACGGAGTGGAGATCTGTTGAGTTTTCTGATGAAAGCCGGTTCTGCCTTGGTCGCAGTGATAGCCGTTTGTTGGTTAGAAGGAGGCCAGGTGAACTCCTGCTAGTGACCTGTCTGCGGCCTAGACACACAGGGCCTACTCCTAGATTTATGGTTTGGGGAGCAATTTTGTATGACAGCAGGAGCACTCTCGTGGTTATCCCACGCACCCTGACTGCAAATTTGTACTTCAGTCTAGTGATACAACATGTTGTGCTGCCATTCATGAACAGCATTCAAGGGGGTGTTTTCCAACAGGATAAGGCTCGCCCTCATACCGCTGTTGTAACCCAACATGCTCTACAGAGTGTCGACATATTGCCTTGGCTTGCTAGATCACCAGATCTTTCTCCATTCGAGCACGTATGGGACATCATTGGACGACAACTCCAGAGTCCTCCTCAACCAGCATTAACCGTCCCTGCATTGACCGCCCAAGTGCAACAGGCATGGAACTCCATCCCACAAACTGATATCCGA
>JAPMOQ010052237.1:175-14756 GCA_026543055.1 Argiope trifasciata
TATATATATATATATATATATATATATATATAGGGAAGACTCCTGTGTGTTGTTTCTTATGACGCTTGCCATTGGGCAAGCCCGCTCTGACGAAGACAGCGGTTTCAGCCGATAGGGTGCCTCGCTTGATGTTTTTTTCGTAGCGCCATCTAGGGCCAAGAGTGCGATTTTGTTACTCACGTGTCACAACCTTTTTTTACGGGGTGGAGTTTATTCATGCATTTTCATTCACTCATCCACAGATAGTAATTGCTTCGAATGACTTGAAATTGATTAATGGCTTAAGACAAATAATAACTTAAAAATAAAAATGTTCTTACACAATAACTTGAAATTTGCGATGAAATTTTTTTTTTTTAAATTTAAGATTGAAAGGTTCCGCATAAATTACATAGTGAATTGTTATTTATATAATAATATAAACTCCCTATACAAATAATTCATGCCATTTGATAAACATTATAACTAATTGAGAATTTAAATCCTGAAATAATTTTCGGCGAAAATGATTATAGATCTAATGCCGTTAATAAACCATAAAAAATGGGATTTTGAAAACGTTCCTTGCAAACAAAAACATGAATACCCGATATTCTCACAGATTAAGCATCCTCAACTTTTACCCAAGCTCTCGTTAATCCATTCACATTCTAATGAACGTCTGAACCGGTTCCTTCTGAACGTTCATCATTTCCTTCCATTCATTGAGACACGAAATGCTGATTTAGATACGATATTGCACTGCAAATTTCATTACTGGCTTCTAGAAAGTAATATGTGGCACAGACGCGCCCCGGGTCACGTGGTGTTTAATTGCAATTCGCGGCGATCCCTATCAAAAATGGATCCGATTGCTGCTTGCAGACTGCATTAATTCCTACAAAGTGGTTCCCTCTGAAGGGACGTCGCTCGGACGGGTCAGCGATTGGGGAGATAATTGCGTTCAGAGCTGTTCTGGAATTCCGCCAATTTGGAGCGGATTAGTCAGCCAATTGGCTTATTAAATTTGAGCCAGAGCAAAGGGCCGAAAGCCCGTCTTGAGAATACAACGCAGATCAAAGGGAACTTTGGCCCTCTTTTCAGGTCTGATGGGCGTAACGAATGGGCGATTTATCAAATCGAAACTTGCTTTCACAGATTAAGATTTGAAAGAATTCAATGAATCAAAATTTATTGGATAATGGTCGGAAATTTCAGATAATTAGAATATTAAGGTATCCTGACTGCGTTAAAAACGCTGGTTATCAACCACATTGGCGAATATTTTGAATTGTTATTTCATGTAGTTCAGACTTTCCTCTTCTTAAAACAGTTCATCTTTTCCAGGAAAAGGAGAGTCTCACCTATCATCCAGGGTCACCTATTTTTCCAGTTAAAATGTGTCTTTCATTTCCATTTTCTCAAAACTTCAGTTTTCCTAAAAATTCTCCGCTGCTAACCTGATATCTCGAAAACTAATAGAGGCATTTACATACAAAATTCAGCGTGTTTTTGAAGTAACATGAGCAATGAAAGGAGCCAAAATTTTTATTGTGGGTGAAAAACTTTTGATTTTATGGGTTTTTTTAGAAAAATTAAACTGTAAATTTAGGGGAAAATGCATACATACATATATTTGTACCCATAACTTCTTATTTTTAAAAAATTTCCTTTACACGGCAACATTTCATCTCAAATGTTCCTAGTTTTAAATGGCCGTGGTGGCCTGGTGGTCATGTCTCGGCTTCGGAACCGGAGGGGTTCAGGTTCGAGACCCAATTCCACCGAAGAACCATCGTGTAAGGAAATCTCTTGCACATTAAATCCATCAGACCAAACGCCCTCCCGCTGGTGAGGTGTGGACGTTTGGAAAGGGTGTGTGAGAGCTCGGGTATCGTCCTCGTCATCTGACCGAGGTTCAAATGACGAGGTCCCCAAATAGCCCTAATGTTTCTTCAAAAAGGGACGTTAATATAACCAAATTTAAACTAAACTATCAAGAAATCAAACTGTGAACACATCTATTACATCTCAACTCTGCCTAACTCTAATCCTTCACTGTTAAAGCCGAAGGGATGAAAGGATTTCGAGCCAGATTATCACTCATGTGCAAGCAGACAGATGCAATAAAGGGACGCTCATTTTGAAGTCTTCGGAGCGTGTGAGATGCATTAACGAGGTATCTCGACAGCATAATCAGGTGCTGATATTTTAATCCATATACCTGATGTGCCACACTTCCTTCCTGACAAGAGTTGCTGAAGGTGTCCGGTTGCGTTCAAAGGAAGATTTTTGAAAAATTGCATTTTTTTTTAAATCAATGGTTTAGATGTTTCGCCAATTATAATACAAAATACTATTAATACAACAACATTATTTGAAAATATATTCTGAGAAATGGGAATATTTGAATTAAATTCTAATGAAATTGAACCAAAGCATTTAACACTCTACGCAAAATGGTCATGCAGCAATCCTGTTTTTCTTTGTGCACAAGTTATGGAATATAATGATTAATGAAATGAATTAAAATCGAAGAAGAATTTTGAGATGTAAAAAAGGTATGGGTAAAAATATATGTATATATGCGTATTTTTTTTTTCATAAATTCACAACTTAATTGTTCAAAAAACACCTATAAATGAAAAAGTATTTCACCAACAATAAAGCTTCTGGATCATTTCATTGCCCGTGTTATTTAAAACACACACTGAAATTTTTATGTAAATGCCTCTATTAGTTTTCAGATATCGTATTAACGGTGGAGAATTTGTACGAACATTATTATCTTGAGGAAATTGAATTTAAAGTGAAATTTTAACTGAAAAATAGCTAAAACTTCCCCTGTATGATAGGTCAGATTTTTCTTTTCCTAGAAAGCATAAACTGATTTGGAAAGAGAAAATTCAGAACTACAAGAAATACCAATTTTTATAAAAAATTGGCTAATGTGGTCGATAATAAGTGTTTCTTAAGTAGTCGACTACGTTAAAAACACTGCTTATCGACCACATTGGCATATACATTTTTTTAATTGTCATTTTTTGTAGTACAGACTTTTCTCTTTTCCAAAACTGTTTATCTTTTCTGGGAAAAGGAAGGCCTCAACTATCATTAGGGTCACATACTTTTCAACTAAAATTTGTCTCTAACTTCAGTTTTTCAAAGATTTACTTTTCACAAAAATTCTCCACCGTCATCATGATATCCCCAAAACTAGTAAAGGTGTTTACATAAACAGTTTCAGCGCAAATTTTAAATGAGGAGGGCAATGAAATGATCCAAAAGCTTTATTGCAGGCGAAACCGTTTTTCATTTACAGGTTTTTTTAGAGAAATTAAGTGGTGAATTTATGGATAAAATGCACATTTACGTATATTTTCCCCGTCACTTCTTTGCATCTCAACATTTTACTTATATTTTGGTTCATTTCGTTCATCATTATATTCCATAACTTGTTTACAAGGAAAAACAGGATTGCTGCATAACCATTTTGCATAGAGTCTTGACCGATTTCGTTAAAGTTTACTAAAATTTACTAATTAAATTTTCACGATTTCTGAAAATATGTCATATTTCCAAATAATTGTTTTTGTATTTAAAATGTTTATAATTGACAATACATTTAAAAACCATAAATAGTTTCTAAAAAAATTCAAGTTTTCAAAAAAAAAATTTTTTGAACGTAGATGGAAATCTTAAATACTTATAATCCAAGAAAAAAAAATTATATCTTACTTTTTATACCTTCCCAGAAGTATGCTACTTTATCTTGCGAACCAAATTTCGTGCATCTATTCTTATGCCCAAATAGGTCGTTATTTTTTTATTCTTGTTTCCAAAATACTCTAAAAAAAGAGATTCGATGCAAATCTATTTTTCCAACTCGCTGACTTCTCCCTTCTTCCAGAATGAAAAACAATCTCAAGTATTTCAGCCGCATGCTTTGAAAAGAAGCAAATATCTTGATTCACAATTTTCCAGCCAGTTTGACACGAAAATAATCGTAAAGGAGCTCTGCTTATAGAATAGAAGCTTTTCCTGGGAAATGTTTAGCGTTCGATTAGGAAAAAGTATTATTTCCGTCTTTAGAGCGATAGAAATTTCCATTTCTTCATATTTAAATTAGATTTTCTCTAATCATCCCAAACTTTATTTATCCGACCACATTCCCCTAGTAGCGCACAGATATTGTACAATATTGTATGACAAAATTGTTTAATGTCATATAGTATCGCATTAGAAAAACATGATGTATTTTGAGAAAAACTTGGTGTAGACATACTTTAACCATATTTCTTGGTTTCAGACTGTTTGAAATCAGTAATAGGGTGTCAGTGTGTTAAATGAACAGGAGAACTAAACATGAACGTTCTTCCAAATCTTTGGAAACATGCAGGAAATCTCCCATGTCCAGATATTATTTGTATTATAAGCGGATAGTATCTTCTTATTTTTATTTCCGGATTAGTGGTATAGACATACTTTAATCATATTCTGGATTTAAGACAATTCAAAATGAGTAGTAGGATGTCAATATTTGAAATAAACATTAACACTTTTTTGGAAAATTGGTATTTAATGGCATAAATTGAAGCAAATTTTTATAAAACTTCAAATTAGCTACACCAAAAACTATAATTATCGTCCTAACAAAACTTATACCAAAATAAACTACACAGTTTTTGGTATAACGATTAAACTTCTTATTGACTGCATCGATGACTAATGAAGTCTGGATGAACGGTTACTAACAGACATACAGACACAATATTAACATTTATAGATTATTTTTTGATTATCTTGTCATAGAAACTTATTAATGTATCCGAACACATTCAGAGCATTTTTTGAGAAAAACATGGTGTAAACATACTTCTACTCCTTGCATACAGCCGACCACCCCTCCACCACTGAACGTAGCAGCATCGACAGGATTTGTTGTAGTCGACAGCTGAATAAGTATTGTCCAACCTTACACGGACCGACCAGTCCAACTAACATTGCTTTGGGGATGGTGAATAGCTGACTTTCTCCCCACCTGCACACTCTCAGACAGTTGGAATGAAACTGTCCTTCTCCAACGTCCTATCCTTCAGGGTTTTGGTACCGTCAATACTGTACTGAAATTAGTATTTACAACTATTGGTCCTTCATTCACTCTGAGATCTCAATACATTCCATTAAATAGTGGTACACCATACCCATTTCTCCACAAATGCATTTCTTTTCCTGCGTTCTTCCAAATCTTTGGAAACAGGCAGGAAATCTCCCATTTCCTGAAATTATTTGGATTATAAGTGGATGTTATTTTAATTTTATTTCCGGACTAGGGGTGTAGACATAGTTTAACTATATTCTGGATTTAAGACAATTCAAAACTAGTAATAGGATGTCAATATTTGAAATAAATATGAACACCTTTGGGCATTTAATAGCATTGATTTAAGCAAATTCTTATGAAACTTCAAATTGGCTCCACCAAAAACTATTATTCTCATCCTAACAAAACTTCTACGAAAATGAACTACATAGTATTCTCTAGAGAATGAGCTACAATCGTAAGTTTCTGATTCTAAATAAAAAATTTACAGCCAGTCAAAGATTTATAATGGAATTTTTAATAAATTTATGGAACTATTATTCAAACAATAGGCTGTAAATTAAAAACTATTTACTCGATCTACATTCTTTTAGTTCGTTTCCTAGAAAAAAGTCTAAAGAGAAAGATCATCCAATTTCGTTGTAAAATGATTGATATATTTTATGTTATTGGATTTGAAGCGAGCAACAAATGAGTTAAAATCAATTTTGAGAAAAATGCATTTAAAGTATTCAATAACTTGTTTTAATAATAAATTATGGGCACACATACTTAAAATTCACAACATTTATTGCTTATAACTTCCTGCTGCTAATTTCTTAATAATTTTCCTTCTCTAGTAAAATTAAATTTTTTTTCCGGCGATTTCTTCATTTAACAGTGAATGCTGCTTAGATTCATTTATTCTGTTTTTGTCGAGTCAACAAATATTAGACAGATACCTTAAGTAGTAATAAAAACTGTTCATAGAATGTCGGTATTTTATCTATAGAAATTCTACTTACGATCATATATAGTAAATTTGATCTCCACATATAATAAAATTGCCGTGAGTTACGATTTTGACCTTGGAGGATTGGCCAAAAGCCAGTTCATTTCGTCCTGCATTCAAATGCTGCTTGAATAAATAGCCCATCCACCTTTCCAAGAATGTTTACTTCACCTAAAAACAAAACTACCCTCTAAACTTGTTCCGTGTCGCTGTTAATGGATTGTTGGCGGAACACAGTGGATGAGAAAGGAAAAATAAATAAATATTCTTCCTCGTCTTACATTAATATTCATATACACGGACTCCAAACTTTTTTATTCTCAAGTTTTTATTTCAGCTTTGAGAAGTAGCCAGAAATTAAATGCAATTCATGTCATGTTCACGCTTCTTTTTTACTTTGATATGCGTATAAACAAGTTCCGTGATTAGCTTGGCCGCATTTGCATATGCTGAGTTTTTTCACAATGTAAATGGCCGCTAATCTTTTTTCATTAGATAGAAAAATATTTTTACACCTTTTAGTTTTTGTGGATAGTATAAAGAAGTATAGTACAGTATAAGATAGCTGGAAGTATAAAGAAAGTATCGCAATCGTAAAGAAATTTGAGATATCCCTCAGCCAGAAAAGCACATTTTTAGGACTTTGTCTCTTCAGTGACAAGGTGCGGAATGATTGTAGCGCTAAATGAAACAAAGGTGCTTAAAGATTGTAGCGATAAATGAAACAAAAGTGCTAAGTGATTGTAACAATAAATGAAAGAAAGGGGCTAAAAGATTGTAAAGCTAGATGAAACAAAGATGCTAAATAAATGTAGCAAAGGTGAAATGTAACAAAAATGCTAAAAGATTGTAGTGATAAATGAAACAAAGGTGCTAAAAGATTGTAGCGATAAATGAAAAAAAGTGCTAAGTGATTGTAACGGTAAATGAAAGAGAGGTGCTAAAGAATTGTAACACTAAATGAAACAAAGACGCTAAATAAATGTAGCAAAGGTGCTAAATGTAACACAAATGCTAAAAGATTGTAGCGATAAATGAAACAAAGGTGCTAAATTATTGTAGTGATAAATGGAGCAAAGGTGCTAAATGATAGTGTAGCGTTAAATGAAACAAAGGTGCTGAATGGTTGTAGCGTTATCTGAATCTATGGAGCTAAATGATTGTACTTTGAATGTTGATTTAAAATTTGAATGCCTGTTGATCGTTTTTACGGGATGGTTTTAGGCAGATTAAAATAAATGTAAATAAAAACGCATCTGGATCTGTATGTCTGCCACTCATCCGATGGCGATGAAACTTTGAATACTTATTTCTTGCACTTATCTGTTTCTGTTGAAGATGGAAAAACAAAATATTGCCAACCCTACAGTCTTCAATAAAAAAGTTAAGAAAAACAGAATAAATATTATTTTCGCTTCTCCTTTAGATATCACTCCATTTCAATGAATGCATTCATTTCTGATACCGAAATATATATCCTTCTTTCTATCATTCTTAATTGAACAAGATAACTATTTCAAATCCAAACGATATTTCCAAAATTATATCTTCTGCAGCAGCAACCCGCTGGGTACCAGTTACTTCTAAACTTATTCTAAAGAATATAAAAACATACTATGGATAAAACATCGCACATAAACTTCATCTCGGTGGGTAAAATCATCCCTTTCAGTTTCCACCAGTCACTACAGACTCGAATCTTTGACGTCACACCCTGGCTGTTACACAAGCCACAACCATTTACCCTCTTTCCGCGATAACTTTTACCGATATTTTGTGTCGGATTTTTTTCGGTGGAAAAATATCGACTTTGGGGGAAACGATAGCGTCAAATCCGGTCCCAAAATGTGACGTGTCATCTGGAGGTTATCGAAATTTAAATTAGCTCTCTTTCCGAGAAAGAAGAACCTGTTTTCCGGCATTGTTGAGCTCAAGATCGAGCTGTTAGACGGTTGGACGCTTCATCTTGAATAAAATTTGCCACCAGGCACCAATCTCTTGTTAAGGTATATGACTATATTACGAAGGAAAAGATTTGAGAAATTGTTTAAAAACTATTTGAAACTACTGTTTTTAGATGTTTGATCAATTATGATACATAAATACATAAAATGATACATGATATGATACGTAAATTATGACAAGATTTTTTGAAAACATAATAAATTTTAAGAAATAGGAAAATGTGTAGTTTATTTCAATGAAATTGAACCAAAACGGTAAACATTTTACACAAAATTGTAATTCAGTAATCCTATTTTTCTTTGCACACATGTTATAGAATACAATGATGAATGAAATGAACCAAAATCTAAGAAAAATCTTGAGATTCAAAGAGGTGATGGGTAAAAATATACGCATATATACATTTTTTCCGTCAATTCAAAACTGAATTGTTTTCAAAACACCTATAAATGAAAAAGTATTTCACCCACAATAAAATTTTGGGTTTATTTCATTGCCCATATTTATTTAATGCACACCCTGATATGTTTATGCAAATACCTCTATTAATTTGGGGGATATCATTTGAACGGTTCAGAATTTTAATAAAAATGAAAGTTTTGAGAAAACAGAAGTTAAAGACAAATGTTAACTCTAAAAATAAGTGACCCTGCGTTATGATAAGCCAGGCCTTTCTTTTTATAGGCCTTCCTTTTCCCAGCAAATAGACTGTTTTGGAAAGAGGAAATTCTAAACTGCAAGAAATAACAATTTTAAATAGTTCGCCAGTGTGGCCGAAAACCAGTGTTCTCAACGTAGTTGGACACCTTAATTCAGTGCCTTATCTGTTGCCAGGGAGAACTGAGTTATTCTTATAGACTATTTCTGAATAAATATTACGAACTTGCGTTTTAACTCCGTAAGAGTTAATGGAATGTTTTTAGTGGTTGTTTAACCCCGTACTAATTATTTCATTCCTCCAATTCTGGAGGGCTGTGGTGGCCTGGGCATAAAATCTGGGCTTCGGAATGTCTCTGGTTTATGGGTCGAAGAAACACTGAGGAATTTACGTTCGGGCTGTATGGGGGTGTTCCAAAATTTTCAAATCGAATCTCTAAAACTTTGCACGAATGGGAAAACCCAGCCCCAGAAATATCCGGTTTGGGCTTCGGAATCGGAGGGTTTCAAGTTCGGGACTTGATTCCACCGAAGAACCGTCGTGTAAATGAGTCTCTTGCACGTTAAATCCGTCGGGGATCAACGTCGTCCCGCTGGTGTGGTGTGGATGCCAGCTCAGGTGTTGTCTGACCGTGGTTACAAATGGCGAGGTCCGTCCCATAATGGGCCTAGTGTTGCTTCAAAATGGGACTTTAAAATAACTAAACTAGACTAAACCACACAGTTATGAAAAACGAACGATGATTTGGCGCTGACCGGCATCCGATTAATCAGTTGTCAATCTGATGAATAATTGTGGCAGAATCTGCCGGCGTCACAAATTCTCTTGACTTCTTCGGCAGAAGATGTATCTGCCGTTTATGTTTTGAGGTTCCTACTATGATGGATGAGCGGTGCCTTGAATTAGCACCGGTGGAATGCAGTTATGTTGATGCATGAGGTTCCAAGAAGGGCAGTTTAGGTGCTGTCTCGTCATTTATCTTCGGGGAGATGTAAAAAGCGATTATCTAGAGGAAAATCGCTCCGATAAATATCTCTTCGGCTTTTTAGTAGAGAACTATTGACAAAATTCGAAATGACACTTGCGCCTATTTTTAAAGTGTCCCATGAGGGAATGACAGGTTACAATGAGCATTTCAGACAGATAAAGAAGTATGCGGAATTTCTTGACACAATACTCGTACTTTTTACTTAAACATATACACTGAAGTGACAAAATTCATGGGATAGCAATATGCAAATATACAGATGGCAGTAGTATCGCAGTGAAAAAGTATAAATGCGCAGTTCATTTTCCAGAGCTTTCATTTGTGTTCAAGTTATTCATGTGAACAGGTTTTTATTGATTTATGGCGGCACGACGAGAATTAACAGACTTTGAACGTGGAATGTTAGTTGGAGCTAGACGTATGGGTCATTCCATTGCGGATATCGTTAGTGAATTCAACATTCCGAGATCCACAGTATCAAGAATGTGCCGAGAGTATGAAATTTCAGGCATCACATCCCATCATGGACAGCGCAGTGGGCGACCATCTGCACTTAACGACCGAGACCGCCGACGTCTGTGTAGAATGGTCAATGTTAATAGACACGCAACACTTCGTCAACTAACTGCAGGAATCAATGTGAGACGTACGAGGGACTGTGCGATAGGACTGTGCGGCGAAATTTGTCTTCCATGGGCTATGACAGCAGAAGACCGACTCGAGTGCCTTTACTGACAGCACGACATCGCCTGCAGCGACTCTCCTGGGCTCGTGAGCATATCTACTGGTCCCTAGACCAGTGGAAAACCGTGGCGTGGTCAGATGAGTCACGATTTCAGTTGTTACGAGCTGATGGTAGAGTTCGAGTGTGGCGCAGACCCCACGAAGCCATGGACCCAAACTGTCAGCAAGACACTGTTCCAGCTGGTGGTGGCTGCATAATGGTGTGGGCTGTTTTTACATGGCATGGACTCGGTCCTCTGGTGCAACTGAACCGATCATTGACTGGAAATGGTTATGTTCAGCTGCTTGCAGATCACTTGCAACCATTCATGGACTTCACGTACCCACACAACGATGGGGTTTTTATGGATGACAATGCGCCATGTCACCGGGCCAGAACTGTTCGCGATTGGTTGGAAGAACATTCCGGACAATTCCAACGCATGATCTGGCCACCTAGATCACCCGATATGAATGCCATCGAGCATTTATGGGACATCATCGAATGGTCCGTTCGTGCCCAAACTCCTGCGCCATCCACACTTTCACAATTATGGACGTCTATACAGACAGCATGGCTCAATATTCCTGCAGAGGACTTCCAACGACTCCATGACACGTCGAGTTGTTGCACTACGCCGGGCAAAAGGAGGACCGACACGATATGAATAGTCATCCCATGATTTTTGTCACTTCAGTGTATGTATTATACGTTCAAAAATATACAATACTAGAACGAAAAATGTACAAAATTACATAGCACTGTAGCGACAGGATGAGCAAAATGACATCACTTTCGCACTTAGTTTAGTTTAGTTACATTAACGTCCCGTAGTAAAGCACCACTAGGAATATTTTGGGATAGACCTAGTCATTTTGAACAACGGTCAGATGACGAGGACGAAACCTAAGATGGCTCCCCCCTTTCCACATCAGCGGGGTTTGCCCAGAGAGATTTGAAGCGGAACTAGACTCCCTTACAGGACGATTTCTCGATCATTGTACACTGACTTGCAAGGAGATATCCGAATTAGAGGGTATTAGAAAAGAGTTTGAAAGACCCCTCTTTTATATGCGTCCACCATTTTCTATTGTACCTATCTCCTTCAGTAATCATGTTTAGGGTTGAGCGACGACTAAATTTCTTCAAAGGAGTTCAGTAATCATGTGTAGGACTGGATGATGAACTACATTTCTTCATCGATGTATATCGTCCAACACATATCGATACTTTTCCGATATACAGTGATAATTGTTTATAACTTCACGATATATCGTGATATTTGTTTATAGCTACAATAAGTTATAAATAGCATCTCTTAGCATATTGACTTATCAAAACATCTCCAAATAAAAAAAATGTTTCAATTCATGTAATACAATTATTTGGTTTCTTTTGAATGATAATTAGTTAGAAAATAATTTTGTTAAACCTTTTTAATAAACTGTGCCAATGCCAAAGAAATTTTGTACGTTACAATTTATAACATTGTTCTTTTTTAATGGATTAATATTTAAATTTTTAATTGATTTATTGTGTCACGATTTATCGTGAGCTGCAATGTGAAAGCAGTAGTATAACGGAATTTGACTCCAAATTTTGACTCCGGAGTTTGGAATCAAAATTGAAAGATTATAATCATTTCTTCATGTACGTGAAGTCTTTAATCCTTTATTTACTTGAAAGCCCCATTTCAGTCCAGCACATATCTCTACTGCGTGACTATTTTTGCTGATGAACACGGAGAATGTGGCCCAAATAACATGAATATGAGATAAAAGTAGGAATCAAACATGTTTAATCAATGATACTAATTTGAACTCATTTTCATAATTGTATTTTTTGTTCGTTTTTTAATCATTTTTCTGTTCATGCAAGCCGTCATTGATTTTTTGTTCTTTTCCAAGAAGCCATCTATCGATAGGAGCACTGATATTCCACGAGTTTATTCGTAGCTGCACAAAAAAGGGCAAGTAAACACAGAACGAGTTAACTCGTAGTTAATATGAGATAAAAGTAGGAATTAAAAATATTTAATCAATAATTAAACGAATAAAGATATTTCTGTTCGTTACGTTTTTTTTTTTTTCTTGGCTTCCCTGGGACTATTCTGCAAGAAAACTAAACGACTGGTGCAAAAATGAAGTTGAACAATGGATGGTAACATAATTCGGTAAATAAAGAGTTAAAATAATAATACTCTAATTCAGTTTATGAAGCTCTGGTTTCTCCAGACTTAATCATTGTTTACGTTTTATTTCGTTGACATTATCCGGGAGGTTTGTATTGGGTTTCCATTGTCCGTAATAAATCATTCATACAGCAATCACGAGAAGCGCTTGCGATTGTAAAAAATGGCTTCTTCGATGTGGATTTCTTTTTTTTTTTCTTTCATTTATTGTTTCTCTCTTCAAACAGAAGGTTTATTTTATTGTTATGATTACTTCTTCGGTGAATTTTTTTCCAGCTGATTCAGAAATTGCTCCTCTGGGCCCGATGATAGTGTTTTCAGATCCTTTTTACGGTCACATTGTAGCTCATAAAAAGAGACTGATCTTTATTTACTTCTATTTTTCTCGATCTATCCAATTGTTTCTTTTGTTGTTGTTGAGTTCTAAATATAAACGAAATTTGTTCTAATTCGTTGATTTCTAGTCCAACGATTCATTGCTAATATTTTTTTTCTTTTTATTATGAAATGAGACTTGGAATGAATTTCCCAGTCTGTTGCAGAATATTGTGCAGTGTTATATGATATTAAACAGCATTTTACAATCTTAAACAATATTGCGAATATAGACAATGTCCTACAATATTGTACAATATTTTTGTTCTGCTAAGCTTTTATTTAAGGATGACATCTCTTCGGTAAATTTCTTCAAATCTCAAGTTTCTCCCCTGAGACAAACGGACTTTCTATTGAGGACTTGCACAGAAACCTACCGTTTTGTTGTTAAGATCGTGTAACAAATTCCATTCATGTAAATCATTTCATTGCGTTGTTATTTGGTTTATATTTGCATTATTTATTTGAAAAATAAAGATAAAAATCAGCAAGAAATTTATTGAACATTCGTTGTCGAAATATTTGAGTATGTTACTTCCTGTTTGTTTTTCAATATGAATTTTAGAGGAAAGAGTATTTCCATTTATTGAATGCCTATTGTAAGATCGTGTACAAAGGCGCGACTAGCCCAATGGTAGCGCGTCTTCCCCATGAACTGGGCCTTAGGAAATGGTTGTAATATGCCCTGATTTCTATATGTAAGGTGTGTGAAAGAGCCCTCATGTCACAAGGGGTTGTTCCAGCGAATGTGTGTGTCATCTGCATATAAGCTAGAAATCAGACTTCTGCCCTCGGTTGCTCAGGGGCCTTTACTTGCAGAAGCTGTTGCACAAACTCGGTGTAAATTGCTGGCCTCTATGGCTTATTTATAGCAGGTGCATAAGTAATAGCAATAATATTATGTTCCGTATTGGAACATATTGCATGAGTGACAACAATAAGACCATGTTCTGTATTGGACCACATTGCATGAATGACAACAATAAGACCACGTTCTGCATTGGACCACATTGCATGAGTGACAACATTAAGACCATGTTTTGCATTAGACCATATTGCATGAATGACAATAATAAGACCACGTTCTGCATTGGACCACATTGCATGAGTGACAACAATAAGAACAGGCTCCTCATTGGACCACATTGCATGAGTGACAACAATAAGACCACATTCTGCATTGGACCGCATTGTATAAGTAACAACAATAAGACCACGTTCTGCATTGGACCACATTGCATGAGTGACAACAATAAGACCACGTTCTGTGTTTATGCGATTTCATTAATTTTAATTTTTGATTTAGTTAATTATTATATTTGTATGTCTATTCTTTGTATACTTGTTCATATGTAAAAATGAAACTGGTGCAAGCAGGCACCTCGCTCGCTCTCCGTTAGCGACAAAAAGTTTTTTCACATTCGCTCGTTGTCAGCAGCATATTTCTATTTTTCAAATATATTAAATATTAAAAAAGAATTTGATATTTACGTTGTTCGCTCTTTAGTTAGTGGCATTTTTTAATGTGATATGTTTTCCTGGTTCTCTCTAGTTAACAACATTTTTAAATATATTTTGTTTCCCTTGTTCACTCTTGTTAGCGGCA
>JAPMOQ010052241.1:0-99685 GCA_026543055.1 Argiope trifasciata
AATGATAGTGTTTACCTCTCTACTTTCTCTTATGGTTATGTTTATGCAGTGCAGCGTATCCGTATTTCTTTATACTGTTAAATAGAATCAAGTATGCATGAAGCACATCTTCTTATCCAATTAGATTGGAGCGAAAATTGGATACATGTTTGTAATAATGATGTCAAAGCAAAGCAATTTCATTTATCCATTTTTTTAAATGATTAATCAAACTCTCATGAATAGACACACTGACGGATAATCACTCCTTTTACAAACTATATTAAAAAATTTAATACAATTATATATTTTGATAAAATTACAGGATATATTTAACTTATCTAGTTGCTTTTGTTTTTAGGTATCATGTTCACTTATAACCGATTCTGCAAATTTTTAGTTTATATTTAAAATTTTGACCAATAGATATGTCATCAATGATCACCTGCTCTCCGTACTTTTTAAAAGAAAATTTTAGAAATTATAAACTTACCTAAATTTATGTGGAATAAAATACTCTTGCATAATATTTTAAAAGTGGTGGAAATAAACGAGAGAAAAAATTGCAGTAAAATGTCGATTGTTTTAAGTTGTATTAAGATTTTAAAATCACTAGAAAACTATGCAACAAAAATAAATTCTGGATAAATATATTTGATATGCATTTACAATGGTACAATTCATAAGGTTTTGAGTTGTATATTTCATTACTTCATTTAAAAACGAAAATGTAATTATTTTTTAATAGAGAATAATGATTATAAACAATATTGAATTCTGATAAAACAGCTACGAGATGTTTTAGGGCCTGGATAATTAATATCTAAATGGCCAATTATGAGACTCTAATACATTTTTTTTACCTGTCCAACCAATTTTCTGACTAATTTTTGCTAAAAATACCCAGCAAAAGTTAAGAAAACAATTCTCCGTGCAACGATTCGCAAAATGATGTTATCAACTGTCGGGGTTTGACTAAACAGAACAGTCTTCTCATTCACTATTCTTAGAATCCCTTAGACTTTGAAGTAGAGCACAATAAACGAAAGCGATAACATTTGACTTGAATGAGCCTGTCCTACCCTTAGGGACTCTTGACCTCTTGTAAATTTGAGGGAACACAAAAACTCGTTTGCAGTGCTTCTCGTTTGAAAAACCGATACGTTTTTGACACAGGTTTCGCATCCCTAGCTTTTCAGAAGTTTCACATGTAGAATGAAACCTTCCAGATCGAAGATTGTAATCTAATTAAAAGAAATCTCCATGAATCTCATGGCATCTACATAATTTTCAATAAAAAAAGGATCTCTTTTACAGAACTTTTTAAATAATAAATCGGACAATAATTTAATTTAATTTAACTTAACAAAAAAAAGAGTATCATTTAAGATATACCTGCCCTTCAAATATCCGGTTTAGTCGGTGTCAATAAATGATTAATAAAAAAATTTGAAAAAAAAATAGATTAAAGCAAAATATAATAAATAGAAAAAAAGTTTTTTTTTTTCATTTTTTTACTACAAAAAGCTAAAAATCTTTTTTTATATTTTAAGCACAAAATTAATTAAATCATTCCTGATGACTGTCATAAAAAGCACAAAATATCGAATTATTTATTAATTTCTTTTACTGGAAAATGTCTCATTGATCGGCTGAATGTTTTTCAACGAGTTCAATCCTCCTGAATTCTGATACAATTAGTTGACGAAACTGCATATCAATGATTGATAACCGATTGCTGCCCAAAGAAAGTAATTGGTCTTGAAATCCTACAGAGAATATCTGCTGGAAACCTGAAATTGTTTCAAACCAATGATATATGTAAAGACGCTGTTATTGCCATAAAATTTACTTGTTCTGTCATTTTCGGTTTCCCTTATAAGTTTAAATAGAGATGTGAATTTTCAAGCTTATTATTTCTATTACTTAGTACTGTTTATTCAAAAAAAAAAAATTAAAAAGAAAAAAAATGAAATTTCTTTTACACAACAATGCACGGAAAAAAAGTATTGGGATTTTGCATAATAATTAATAAAAAAATTTGGGAGATTAAAAACAAAACAATGACTGTGAAATTCTTTTATAAGTTAGATTCGTAAGACATTTGGAATTATTTTTTGTTTATGGAATACTATGAAGTGTTAGAAATGATGCCTTCTTAAATGAATAACTTTTTTAAATCAATTTTTCATATAGAATTAAAAAGTCAATTTTTCTATAAGAATTAAGATTTAAAATGTGAAAGCAGTAGAAAAGTATTATTTAAAGTAAAATTTCGTCCGGCCTCTTTTCCCCCCCCCTTTTTTTAAGTGTGTTAAATATGAAACAAAGCAACGTTTCAAAATGCTTGCTGATTGAAAGTGGCATGTGGATAAAAGGTTTACGGAAAATCAGCAGATGATTTGAACTTGGGAGGTCCGTCCTTTATTCGCCCTTCCCCTGAGTTACTGGGCCCCTTACCACCTTTTATGACTCGACTTCCGGGAAAAAACACTATCTGAAAAGAAGGATCAGTATCTTACGCTTAAATAGGCAATTACTAAACACACGTGAAGACCAATATGTTTTTCCCTCACCAATTTTTCTGATATTTGCAGTTTTATTTTGTTTTCGCCTTTTCAAGTTTTTGTATGAAATAAAAAAAATGTTACCAGAATAATCTTATTTTATTGTTAACCACATCTTAAATTGATAATTTTTTAAGAATGTCTTAAAAACTGCTGCAGATATATTCGATTCACAAATCTTGATTATGATTATTGTAGATTTAAATTTAAAATATAACTTAGATGACTTAGAGTAAAAAAAATTAATCAAGCTAAAATGCAAGATTTATGGAGACTATACGATTTTATGCAAAAAAGAGAGTTAATAAAGCAGTCTTAAAAAATGTATTTAAATGATAGATAGATACTTATTAATAATAGTATTTGTTGCTTGTAATATGATGCCATTGCATATATTCTAGAAGTTCCGATTGAATGTTGCCTCAAATATTTTCAAATGCTTTAAATCACACTAGAAAGATTACTTAAAGCAAATGTCTACACATTAAAACTGGGAATTTAACCTATGAAAAAATTGTGAAAAAAGCTAAACTCCTAAGCGCTTCTACAATAAACTTGTAGAATAAAGCTGTAGAATAAGGTTATTAATGAAAAAAAATTAAATATTTAATAAGGTCTTATTTTAATGAAGAAGCAAACATACTATTCGCAGCATTTTAGTAAATATTATAAAACAATGTGGTTAGTAAAAATTAATAAAAACGCAGAGCAAATAATTAAGATTTTTATTCATTAACGGTTATAAAATATTCTAATAATGCAATTTTTTCGGTACTATGAAATTAAATCAGCTCTATTTATTCTTAAAAATGCACACACAGACACATAAGACAACTGATAGAAGTTTTTAATAGTAGAGCAAAACATAATATCACCCCATATAAAAATTATACAAATACATACACATCTTTTGTTTGTTTATTTGTTTCAAGAATTAAATATTTAGCCTAATTTCGGGGAATAATTTTTAGAATCCAATATCATAACAATGCTTTAATTCGCTTAAATATTTTTTTTAAAATTCCCGAGATGGGCCGCACTTATTAACAACCCGAATCGTATCAAGAAAAAATTATATATACCTCTGGGTGGTTAAATAATCTGAGTATGGCTTTTCTAAAATTTATCTCTATTCCACAAAAGATTACTTAAAAAAATAGTACTTTAAAAAAATAAATGGGCTTTTTTAACTCTCCTTTCTTCCCAGCTGTGGGGGGTTAATCACTTAGGGGGGGGAATGGGTTTCTAAACAATTTCGTTATCTTATCTTCCTCACTTACAACATCATCCCCCCATTCTTTTCTCCCCAACTTTCTTATGATAGTAATCTGTTGTTTTAACCCTCCGGGCGCCCAGTTATTCTGAGTTGGCTTGTCAAAAATTTCCCTCCATCCGTCAATAGGTTGCTTCAAAAAAATATCAGCTTCACACGAGACAGTGTCCGAAAAATAAACGAGCATTTTTCACTTCCCCTCTTTCTCAGCTGCGGGGTTCCCATTAACCCAGTGGGGAGACTGGTTTGCAATCTATCTGGTTATCTTATCTTACTGATGACCACTTCCCTCCCCTCCATTCTTCACTCACCAACTTTTTTTTCGTATTAGCAATATGTAAATTCGAACTAAACGGCGATATGAATTCACATCTTTGAAATATTTTGCATAGAGGTCTTAAATTTGTGAACTAATTTTTTTTATATAATTAGATTGACTATCTCATATCTGTATTATTCCAACATTTTTACAAAAGACACTATGCTATTAATTGTTTTTTTTCTTAAAAGTATATATATATATAAAAGAAGAAAGGCATTTAGAAACATAAAAATGCTGATGACATGCTACACATTTAAATTTTTTCTGCATACAATATAAGTAATATTTAATGTGAATAAATATTCTTTTTTCCGAGTGCATATAATTTTCAAAATTTGTGTTTCCAAAAATTTATTTTTAGACACGTAATTTAAGATATCTTTTTCACTGAGAGGTGAAAAATTTACATCTTAATTAAAACATCACACCAATTAATGTCGTTGCTCTTTCATAGAGAAGCATATGATTCGATAATTCTTTGACAAACTTTACAAAGCTGCATTTTAAAGCTTTTGGAATTTATATAAATGTTGGAAAATATCACTTAAGGTGTTCTTGCATTTAATATTAATAGGATATTTTTGTTTCCAACTCAAAATGAAAGACAATTTTCAAAAGATATTGAAAGAAAAGAAAAGAAATTTTTCACTAATTTTTTTTTGAAAATTTCCAATTGATGAAATCAGTTTTTAGTCAGATATGAAGCGATATTAATTGCAATTCACTCACAGTAGTAGCCGTGATTTATTTTATATGTAAAGGTCTTATAGCCTTAGTTATCTAAATATTTGTATGAAATCAAAACGCCTTTGTAAAAAATAATAAATTGTGATTTTTTAAAAATATAATTAAAAAAAATCATTTAATATATTTCTACCTGTTATGAATAAAAAGTTATTTGTCAAGTTTAGTACAGTTTTGTTGTTAAATCAAATATCACTTTTGGCAAGAAAACACTTTTCAGCGCTTCAGCACAATACGTCTTAGAATCTATCTTTGAAAATATCAGAGTTAACAAATAGGTACATTTTTTTAAAAATTCTGAATTACAGAATATGCAAGCGTATGAATCGAACGTTCCAAATTAAGTAATATCGTACTTGTCATATTCCTAAATGATATCAAAGCAAAACAGAATATAAACCGAAATTAAGGCTATTGGAGATGATAACAAGAGCATGTTTGTAGCAACTAAGCAACTTTCAAAATTAATTTTACTAATATTCAACTAAAATATTTGGGTTGATTCTTCAAACAATTTTTTTAATGTTTTTCTAATTCAAAGAATCTGATCTTGAAGAAATTAAAGTGCCTTTTTGAGACTAAGTTTTTCATATTTAAATAATATTTGTTTAATTTATATATTGTTCGAAAATCTACAGCTTATTTCAGTGATTTATTAATAACGTAATGAATGTAGAAATAATATAGTGATTAATGTATAGAATATATACATTAATCACTAACAGAATCAGGTATAAATCCGAAATTAAATTCAATAAAGTAGTGAAAACTTAATTTGCATTGAGCATTTTATTTCTATTTTCAAGCTAATGTTCATTTGATTATATTCATTGCGCTGACGATGCCTATTTCTTCATGCCACTCCAGAATGAGTCATTAAAACGCAAGATTTTTTTCCTTTTCAAAATTTAATCTTTGCAAATATTTTGAAACTATTAGTATGATATCATTTGAAATTGTAGAAACATTTTTAAATAGTTTTAGAAAATTATTATTTCAAATTGGGATTAGTTGCAATGTATATAAAGTATCTCATATGTCACATTTAAAAAATAGTTTCCTAAATATTTTAAAGTGCTCATTAAAATATTCATTCATTCATCATCAAAGTCTTAATGATGTCGTTATTCTTGATTTCATCAATTATGGCATATCATGTGAAAGATTCTTACATCGTGTTATTCAAATAAGCCATTAAAAAGTTCTTAAAAATTTTAACTGAAGTTACTGTTTAAACAAAGCAGATATTTTTTCTCAACGTGAAGAAAGTAACGCCGGAAAGTTACGGTAAAATAACAAAATTGATTTCAATTTCATTTCTATAAAAAAGAATTGTTACAAATTACTTCTAAAATTCTGAATTGTTTTTACAACCTGAATAAAAATTGTCCCGAAAACGAAAATTTTGTCTAAGGAAAGTTAATCTTTTGAATTTTAATGTGACACAACAATTGCCAATAAGCTTTTCTGCTTGATTAAATTTAAATTAAGATTTAATAAATAAGAAATAAGAAATTTAAAAAAGATTCTAATTAGTGATTATCTATTGGTCAGGAAGTAATTATGTACCAAATTTTATAAATCCAGGACCAGCTGTTTATATTAATTTTTTGTTTATTTTGTTTTCTAGCTGTTTTCTAATTAATTTTTTTGTGATTATCGTTTCTCGCGATTTACAAAAAAAAAAAGAATTTTACAATATGGCTATTATAAATATATTATAACTTTTGATTCGGAACCTATAATATAAATTTACATTACTGCGAATTAAATAAAATAAAACACAAAAAAATAAATTAATTTAAACACAAATAATTAAATTGAAACATGAAATTCCTTGCAAGTCTTTATGCCGTATTTTTAAATAAATGAAAAAGAAAATTGAAACATTTTTACATCAAAAATCAAATTTTAACAGACAGTCTTTATTTCTTAACTGAAAATTTGTCAACGTATTCATCTCATGAATTTTGAGGCAAAGTAGTTAAATAAATATATAAAATAAATTATTTAAATTATTTTTATTTTTGTCATTCTTTTGAAGGCGTTAGACGTTTTTTAAAATTGTTTAATAGCAACATTTTACGTAAAAATCTATTTAGAAATATTTTGCTTTACTAAGGAATGTGTTCGTAAGTTATTATTTTGGTAAGTAAAATTTAGTGAGAAGATTTTTTTTCTCATAAGTTTCTAAAAACCACATGAAATATACTTCCTACTTAAATCATTTAACGAAAAGGAATTCTTTTATGAGCGCCAAGTGCTTCTACTCGGTTCTCTTTAGGGGGTTATCGTAAAGTAATCTATCACTGACAAGAAGGTCATTAACGGAGGGGAACGGCACAGAAGAAAAAACACGTCTTCGCCCTTTTCGACGCTTCAATTGAAAGTAGGAAAAAACCGTTTGTGCCCGTCTCGGAAACAACTGAACAGAACGAAAAAACACGGTTACGCCCGTTTCGGAGGGTTTGTGCCTTCCAGAAAAAGACGTCTCCGCCGCTTGGAGGGTTAAGCTAAACTCTAATCCGAAAAAAGAATAATAAAAGAAAGAAAGACTTTAATTCGAAAAAAAGAGAAAATTCAAACGAAAGGTCCATTTTTCGCACAAATCGAAAATTCGACGCGAGAAGCAACACTGACATTGCTTTCGAGTGGCTGGGAATTAATAAGTGTTCCTACCGGGAGGGAAATCTGCAGAAGAGAAAGCAATATCTTGTCCAATATGTGACTCTTCAAAGAAGTAAACAATACAGCAAATGTTAAACAATGTAGGAAATGGAGAAATTCAATTGTAAAAGAAATTTCATTTCAGAACAATGCATAGTTATATTATGTCATCCATCCTAAGAAATTAGATTTAAAACAAGCATTTTCGAATTTTTTTTTTTAAATAATTCATAAAGAATTTAAAAAAGCCCTTAAAAGGAATATGAAATTAGTTATTCTTGGAATAATCCATTCATCTAATGATTCTTTCTAATTGTATTAAAGAAATAAAATTCTTTTACTAAGATTACATCCATAAAAGTATTATTTTGTATGAGAAATATTTACACGGTAATTTTTTTTTCAAAATATATTTAACGGAAAAGAATATAAGACCTCTTGGTGATGCAACGAGTGGGAAATAATCACTTCAAGAAAATTGTCCTTTTACTTTATGAACATAAAATTAATCACTTTCAGGTTAATATACCATGAAATCTCATAACAAAAGCTGATAATTCTTCGTAATAAAAAAGCAGAAATGAGATAGAATTATCAAAACTGCATAAATTCAAATAAATTGAATTTCAAGTTTCATTAAAATACTGAAAAATGTATCAAAAAAAATATTTTACTCATCAAGTCGGCTATAGGAAAATATGCTGTAAGTGAAAAGGAATAAAAAGAATCTCAGATTACTGTCAACGAAAACCGCAAATGTTTAACTCCTTGAAAATGACATTGCACTATCAAAACTGAGACGACATCTCTGAAAACCGCAAGAGGGGTCGGGGGGGGGACGCGTAGCTACCCTGAAGATTCTTCGATCGTTGGAATTCGGCTAAAGAAAAGGAGTATCGACTGATCCTGACCCTCCAGGAGGTGGATAGAAAATCCCAGAAACACAAAACAGTTTTCTTTTGTGTCTTTAAACCATCGGGGGGTGTAATCTTTGAGGGCTCCTTCCCTTAACGCTTAAAGGGAAAAAGAGAAATCTGAGAGTGGACTTACAAGTGAACGGACCCGATATTCTTGGAATTATCGGATCGTTGAATTGCATATCACTGAAATTTATCGGAAAGGTGATTTCACCCTTTCCTGTGATTCACAGGAAAGGGCGTAGTAACAATATTGATCTTGACTCATTTTGCAATGCACTATAAATAATTTTTAACTGCTTGTGACGTAATGTTGTGATTGCGTTTATTGTGGTCACTGCTCGAGCCATCTATTGGTGAAATATTGAACTATAGTAAACATTTTAAAGAAATGACATATATTTTGAATTCAACCTTTTTAGAAAATGGTTTACTTCAATAAACAAATTAAGTATAAAGTTATGAAACAACCGAATTAAAATAGTAAGCTGAAATAGATAAATTAATTCAATCACACATTACTTAAATTAGTTAATTAAGTTTTAATTAAAATTAATAAATTTAATATTCAATATTAATTAATAATTTTTAATTAATAATATGATTGAAATAACAGATATTTGGAACAGATATTTAAAAATAACAATAGCAAAATTATTTATTATTGAAAAAACCGTGGATTATGCATCTCTAATTAAAAGTGTGATTAAAATAACAGTTATTTGGAACAAATATTTAAAAATAACAATAGCAAAAATATTTGTTATTAAAAAAATCGTGGATTATGCATCCCTATCGGCAAATGAGTGGGAATGGCTGATGATTCACTAACTAGTTTATTTCAAACAAGATGCATTGATCCATAGCTACATGACAAACTTTTTTCGAAAACTGGAGTCTCACACTAATCTCCGTCTTAAAAAGTAATCATTTTTTTTTCATTCTTTCAACAAAATAATGCATGAAAGAATAACTTTATGTAATGCTCTATCATCATTTCTCTTAGTTTTTATTTATTTTGCGAGGTGTCAAACTCAAAAATTTAAATCGGAAACCGTAACTGTTTACTAAAAAATAACAACCACTACACATCACTTACCAGTTTCTGTTTATGTCCGGGCGAAATATATTTTTTTAAATGTAGAAATGTTATATGTTAAATTTAAACAGAATGTAATTTAACTTTTAAGAAATTTAATACTCAATTAATTTTTAAGTTATGAAGTTGGTAAGATAGATATGAACGTGTTTAATCACTCTGATTGCCCTCAAAAGTTTTTGACTGTCATATTACTTCAGTGATATTTTGAGCAATTTTAGTGTAATCGAATTTATGAGTAATACAACCAGCCAGTGATTTTCAATTAAATGGTTTGTTTCATTAATTTGTAGCTATAAACCATTTCATTTACCCTGAGTATATTTTGTTTAGTTATTTTTAACTTCATATTTATAAAATATGCAACTATTCTTTGTCGATTTTATTTAAAACATCTGTTGAAAATTCATGATACGAAGTTTAGTTTTAATTTCGTCAACTCAATTTTACAATGAATTGCATAAGTCCTTCTTATCTGCATTCATATATAATATTTTAATGATAATCATAAGATAAAGTTTACCTTTTGAAGCTCACTTTTTTTATGGATTACTATTATTTATATATTTAAATTTAAAAATATTTAAGTTGCATAGTGATGAAATATTAAGAAATTCCATAATCTACCTTCTGAGCGTTCAATGAAATGTATATTTATATTTGTGAACATGCAATGTAATCAAATTAAAATATTGCCCAGTAATAAAATGAAGCAAAATTAAAATTTAATGAAAGTTATTTTAATAACTAGAATTTTTGAAGTGCAGTGGTTGTATAATTTATTTATGTTTGATATGCTCATTGTTACATTTGTCACATGAGGTCTTCTGTAGTTTTAAATGCGAGATGTAACATTGACGAGAAGATAGCATTATATTCATGTTACTCAGTTATGATCTTGTTTTGTTTCTTAATTTTATGAACTTATTCTTGAAAATTTGAATATAAAGATGATAGTTATAAAATGTATTAATGATTGCTGGTATAAAATATATTTTGAAGAATATTTAGCTAAAATATGCTAGCTAGTTATTTCTGATTAATATCCTTATGTGTCTACGCATTTTATGGGATGAAAGAAAATTCCTACTTTAGATTTTAATGAAAAATTTGTATTGTTAAAAGTTTAATATTTGACTAAACTTTTAAAAGTTACAAAAAATACATAGAAATGTTTTGCAGAATGTATAATGTGCTTGAGTTCTGGCATAATATTTTTTGATGTCTAAGAACCTTAGATATTTTGTATTCACATAAGTTTGCAAAATTTTTGATCTTCCAATAATTTTAGATTCTAAAAATTGAATATGCTTTATATGATCTAAAATTCTTTGTCTAGCATGTACTTGGAAATGTCAGATTTTCATATGATTTTATGATGGCAAATGAATCAGACAAAATACTTCCTTGAGCAATATGTAGAGCTACTTGTGTCTAACTTGTTCTTTTACACAAATTTTGGCTGTCATAAATTTTTTTAAAAATGATAAATTTTCAGAAGCATTTCTCTATGACTTGTACCTTCATTTTGACTTCATATGTACAAAACAAAATAGTGTTATTTTTATTCTAATCATTTTTTATAAAATGTTATTTTAAACTCTTAATTTATTTGGATGAATTTTTTGGTCCAATTAAAAAAAAGAAATTTGACTCTTTAAAATTGTAGACATTTTTGATATTTTTGAAATAGAAAACATAGTTCTGGAAGCTTTCTTTTCAGAATATTTGCAGTTAGCATTTCCTGAACAAAAAAAAAAAAAAAAAAAAAAAAAAAAATTGCTTGGACAAAGTTAGAATAATTTTTCTGCGTATCTTGAAGGTTAGTAGCAATATAGTACAGAACTGATTCCGAGCACAGATTATAGTTTTCTACTTTAGTGTAATATATCTATCATATTTAAATCATGTGCATTTTTTATTCCTAAATTAAAGCCGTAATCATTCTATTTATTTATGATTAATTATTTTTAATTTCTTGTTGTTGAAGGTTTTTGTCATTAACAGATTATTTTATTTATAAAGTGTGGATATTTTCAATTTGCATTTGTATTTGATTGATTTTTAATGTCGTGTTTCTTAACATTGAAATGAAAAATTTTAAAAAATTGTAAAAAACTTCCAACTGAAATGTGAGATTACTTTTCAAAAGATTTAAAATCTATAATTAAAAACATTTAAAAGATGCAGCAAATTGGTTGTCTTTATATCTTGTAAAAATCTTGACATATTAATAAATGGTTTATAGGATTTTAACCAAAAGCATGCACTTTCATTAATATTCATTTTTATGTAAAATTGAAATGATAAATGACAAGTTTATTTGACTAGAATGGGAAAACACATTTTTGTGTAGCATTTTTAGTGTAAGAAAAATTTTCAGGATATAATAATTTTGAATAATTAAAATTATTGTTTTGCAAAACAAATAAAAATTAGAAATCAGCATGAATATTAAAAACCTCTACATTTGTTACATTTCTCTACTAATATTTTGCAATGATACATGGTAATAATTATAATACCTACATATCAGCTTTTTAGAGCCTAATATACTATTTTGAATTTATTTTAGATTATGTTTATCTTTAATTTGAATAAAAAAAATTTCATCTCATTTTCCGTTTAATAAAGACAGCCATTTTTTTCTTTCCCTTTCATCATATTTACTTCTAACATCGATGATGATATTTCTTGATAATGAAAATATTATTGCTTAAAATAAAAACAGAAGATTTTTTTCAAATTTTAACTGTCTAATGGTAAGAAGAATACTTGTATTTAAGGAGACTCTTTAAAAGAGGGAATATATATATATATATAAAAATGAATAAAATTACTTTGCTGTGGGCACAATTTATCTTTGATGTCTAATTAATCTATATTTATACTGTTTTCAGTGATTGGAAGAAAACTGTGTATTTTCCAGTTCATAGTTCAGGTATTAGAAAAATACCACCCTAAACCTTTTTATTATATTTTGCTAATTGTTAAACAAATTGTATCTTTTTATGCAAAATGGCCATATAAATTATTTTTATGAAACACTTTTGAAACATGATATTTTTAATCTTATCATTAGTATAAAACTAATTATCAATTCTTATTATAGATTTCTCTGTAACTAGTCAGTCATTTTAAAATGGTGGCATGCTAAGAAGTTGTATCAACCAAAAATGATCATAATTAAGTTTGCTGTTGTCAAGGCATTTGTTTACTATTGGCAGCTCGAGAATTTGGTTTAAGAATTTTGCACATTTAAGATGGGGGGGGGGAGGAAAAACATGTATAAAATTACATCTACAAGGGGGTGGAGGGATTATAAATATACAAAGTCTAATAAATTATATTCATGAAAATAAGTGTATGTTTCTATAAAAACAATTAATAATAATATTTAAGAGATTTTCAGAACAATGTTGTATAAAAACCACGAAAGAAGTTGAAATTATGTTAAGATGAAACTATGTGTTTAAATGCATAGGTTATATGTATGATCTCAGAATAAAATGTATGTTTGTTATGGATAATCACTGTTTTAAAGAATTTTTTAAAAAATGCTGTACACATCAAATATTTTTTCTTGGAAACAAGAAAAAATTAAAGTATTTATGATGAAAAAATGTAGTAAAAAACATTTTAATTAGAATTCTACTATGGCTTGAATTTGCATTATCAGTAGAATTAATGTAAGGAAAATTTATTTTCTGGACCGAAAAATATGACATTTTCAATTCCAAGCCCAATTCATTTCAAGCTCTATATGCTTCTACTTTCAAAACTGCTTTTGGGAAAATATTAAAAAGGATAAATATAGATATCTGTTAAATATAAAAGTAGCTACAGTCTTGAGTTTATAATAGGAAACTATGACAGTTTCATAGATAGTTAATAATATACCAAAATTTCATAATTCTGTTTGAAAACAAAAAGATTTTTTAATATTTTTTTTTTACTTCAAAGGTGTGTTTTAAGTTTCAAAGGCGTGTTGTAATTTTTCATATTGATAATATAATTTCTCTTATAAAATATTCTAATCTCTAGAGAGCAGCAGTCAAAATTTCAAATAATGAAAGCCATAAATATAAATATAGTTTCTTGAAAAGTTTATTCAGCTTAATTATTTAAATAAATCTTGATATGTGTGTGTGTGTTAAATTGACTTTCTTTTTATATTTTATTTTCTAAATTTAAGCAGATTATATTTTCCTTGTGTTAAACTTGAACTTTTTATATTTAAGCATTACATAAGTAATCTCTAATATTTATCAATTCATATATGATAATATCATTATTTAAGAGAGTATTTATGAAAGTGTTTGTTTTATTTTCTGACTTACTTGAACTTAATTTTGTTTATTAATACATTTTCCCCATTGTTATATCACAGATCTAATACAATGTTTGTAATTTTTGTAATTTTCTTTTCATCTAAAGTTTTGTTGTTTGATAATGTCCTAATTCTGCAACTTAAAACAAACTCTACATTCACTGTTTAAATAATGTATCAATTATAACTATAAATTTCTTCTAATTGTTTAACTTCTGTTGTATAATAATAAGGATTTGATTTAGTTCTGATATATTTTGTTTGGAATGTTTTGAAGTATATTCAAGAAAGAAAAGTTTTACGGAAATTTGAGCATGTGATAAAAGTTTTTCTTATTCACGTAGAGTAGAGGAATGAGCTTGTCACATTAAAACTAATCTTTTTGAAGTTATTCAGTAAGTGTCATTCATTGTGTATGCTGTGAATTCTCCCATCTCTTATGAAAGAAAATAAATAGATAAATATATGTAATTAATACTTTTTTTCCCTTACCATTTTACAAAGTTTAAATCACTATAATTTTTGGCATCTTGGTTCAATATCCAGATTCCAGTGAGCATTGCAATTTTTTTAAGATGCTGTACCGGTGGTTTTTTTCTTTTTCTTTTTTAAATTAATAGTATATCAAAATTATAAAAAGTCTCCTCACTAGTTTGATGCCTTCTTTTCTATTATTTGATGGTTCCAAGAGATTTATGCAGTTTCATGCTGTGTTATTCACAATACTTATAGATTGGCCATGGCTGAATTTTTCATTTAAGGAGTTAAATCTAATGTTATTAGTTTCTCAAACTATCGTGAATGTTGCTTTAAAAAACCCCATTACGAATATATAAATGGACAAAAGTCATGATGACAAGGCCGTATATATTTTTGCATTTACCTTATTCATTTTTTATTGCTTTCACCTCTTTCTTTTTTTATATATTTCAGATTTGGTTCTTGATATTTGATACATGTGTATATACAATTTCATTCACTGGAATTTCAACATTTATTCTTGGAAACATTTTTTTAATGCTACATAATTTTAAATAGCTTTGTTTTAAGAGTTCTGATCTCAATTACACTATTTGTTATTCTGCTCATCATCTAAGTATAGATGCAGATATATTTAGATAGTCCTAAGACATAATTCTGAATCAAAATTTTAATCATTAATAGATGCATTATTTTGTTTGAGTACTCATTTACTCATTTATTTTATAATTTTTTATATGATGCTGATTCTTTTCTATTTAAAACGCTTATCCCCCCCCCTTCCTAAGGCCCCTTTCAGTTTTTCTCCGAAATTTAATTACCTTGCCTTTGAAAGATTTCATTATTAATTGCGTTTATTTCATCGGTTTAATGATACCATAACCGCCTTTGTGACTTTGTAAAAACTATTTGATTGGTCTTCAAGAGCTAGTTTTATTGGATTTCAAAAAAGGTTAAATAAGCCAAAATTAAGATATGAGATAAAACAAGTTAACATTTTAAAAATGAAGCATTTTTTTAAAAAAATTTCTTGTATTATCAATAAAAGTTAGTAATTTTTTGTGCAATTAATTTTTTCAATGATTGATTTTTTCTTTTAGGTTTGGATTTATGTATATGATACTCTTTCACAGATTGCTAATGATTTTACCTACAATTTTTTTGTTTCATGAGTTGCTATATGCTTTACATAGATAAGGATAACATTTTAGTCTGATATTCTATTATCTTCATCAAGTAAGTAATATTTTGTATTAATTTTTGCTTAGTGCAGTAAATATTATGAATTAATTCGGGAAATGTGTTGAATTCTGAAATAAGATGAATTAATATATTTATTTTATTATATTATAATAATAGCAATGAGAGGTAATACTGCCCCTGATGAATAATAATTTTTGCAAAATATTCCCAAAAGATTTATCAATATTTCAAAAACTGTTTTCTGCATTATTTATTTTAGTTAAATCCATTTCTCCATTGAAGATTAAAATTTCTTTGTGCTCTAGGTCCATAAATTGCATTCCAAGTATGCTCTGTGTTAATTTTTATGTGCTCATTATTTGCATTTTAGAGTTTTTCTCATATTATTGTTTTGTAGCTGTCTTGACCAATTTCGCATATTCAGATTCCATTATGCGAGAAAGGAAGAAATTTCTATTGAATTCTCTTAATCCTCTGTGCTTAAAAAAAACATATTGCTTAATAGTCACTTTTTCTTGTATTTGCTATTCCCTTTTCAGTAAACTGTCCAAATTGACAATGTAAAAAATAATTTTTGACTCAAAAGATTGTAATTTTTATTTGCCTTATTTATTTAATTTCAATAGACACTAGTTTATTTTCTGATTCTGTTGGCTAAAAATGGAATAGATGAGATAACTTATTGTGAATGTATACAAATATTACTGAGAATGATCAAATAGATACATATCTCCACTAGTCTCAAATGTATTAGAAACTTTTATGCTTTGTTAGGAACCTTGAACTGTTGTATGTCTTTGTATGACAGATACTGTTCGAAAGGAAGAAATTTTTTTAAAACAAGGTGTAACTCTTAAATGTATACTCATTGTTTGTAGCATTTTCATTAGATATATTTCTTTTCTTTCACTTTAATTGCTCTCCCCCCAAATCATAAATGTTCTTAGACATTTCTTGTCTTTCTCAGATATTTCATTACATACATTAATAAAGATGTTTCTTTGAAAATAAATTTTCTTTTCAGATATTCAAAACAATTAAAGGATGTTGATATAGTTGTAATTTTTCAAATTTATGCTGCTTTATTATTTATTTTTATCAGCTGCTTTGTTTCTATTTCAGGGTCAATGTGATTTGAAACCTGAAAGGTGTAAAAGATAACTCAAGTAAGTTTTATTCAACATGCAAATGTGAGATATTTTTAAAAACCACTGAATGCAGTTGAAATTCTTGCTTGACGATTCTAATTGATCCATGATTCACTCAAAGGCCAGTGATGCAATTCCTAAGTTTAATGAAACATTTCAGAGTTGATTATGTATTGTTTTAAATTTTGTACAAATAAAGAAGACATTTATTTCAGTTTTAATTTCCTTGTAAAAATTATGCATTGGAGACAGTAATAAATTACATCTAAATAATTTTTTTACTGTGGAAAGGATTTGGAAACAGGAACGCATAACAATCATTCTTTGGTTTTAAAATAAACACAATAGAATTTATCTGGAAAGAGATTCAGATGATGGAATTTTATCCACAATGGCTTTCTTTATATTCTGATAGTTAAGTGAGAAAAATAATTAGATCTTTTGTTGAAATTCAGAGGTAGAATGGGATTGTCTAGAATTGCTTTTGAATGGCCATTTGTTACTTAATTTTGATTGATCCCTTTATTGCCTGTTCATATGAAATTCAACTAACAAATGGAGGTATTTAATTGAATCAAATCGTTGCATTGAAGGTGAATAATGCATGGAGATTTATGATTAAAATTCCTTTCAGTTGGAAAGATTATATACTATTCTTCCCTGTGAGTTTAAATTACAAAAGAATCCAAGATTTCTCCTTAGAAAAAGGGTGTTGGACTGGTAACTAATCTTTCGTGTGTTGAGAAATTTATTCTTGTATTCATACTTGATGGCATCTGTTGCAATCAGATTTTTTTTAGTGAATTTCTTTGTAAATTTTAAATAAAACCTTACTATTAGAGATTTTTTTTGGAAATTATAATCTGATAGATGAAATTCACATTTCAAATTTTTACTATTTCTATATGGAAGAGGATAAGGTTTTCTTGTTTGAAGTTTATGCTATTTATAAAACCATAAGGCATGTTTTTAGTTACAGCACATTTTAGGCTTGGGATCTCTTCCCTTTTCTTGAGTTAAGAGAGTTAGAGATGAATTTAATTTCATGGAGCCATATTAATTTTTTTTTAATAAGAATGGATTTTGTCAATATTCAACAAGTGAATCACTTTTGGAATGTTCACTGAAAAACAATAATTTGAGCATTTTTTTAATACAGATGATGCCTGTTCTTCTTGATATTGTATAGTATTCCTGTTTTTTTTTTTCTTTGTCGATGCAAAAATAAAATTTCATATAATGATTATTGAACAGTGTACCATCTTAATTGTAAATAAACAAACTCCTTTTCATATATTTTTAATACTTCTTTCATGATCTGATGATCTGTAATGAGATTGATTTTATCTGTATACTTATTTATAATTTAAAATGATTTTGTAATTTCCAAAGGAAATGGCTGTTACTGAGAAACCAGCTTTTGATAAAAAGCTGTTGGAGAATATACAGAATGATTTGAAGGCTCTGTCAATTGAAGCAAGGAAGCGTCATCCACATCTGAAGGAAGTAAGTCATCACATTATGTCTTATAATAAAAAATGTCTTTTTTATATCTGCCTAGCTGCTAAGTAACTAATTTTAAAGATGTTAATAGCTAAAAGAAAGCTTTGTTCTAATTTTTGATTCCTTTATATTAAATTTTCTCCTTTCCTTTTGACTATATTAAATTTTAATTTAATCACTACAAAACGTCACTAACTAAATGAGTTGAGAAAAAAAGACGTGTTTCGTGATTCTATTTGAAAATAACATTTTTTTAAATAATAGAATTTTGTACAACTTTTGTATCTACAATGATTACCTATAGTTTTAAATTTGATTTTTTTAAAATTTTTGCTTTTAATATTTGTATGACATTCTCACATGTTAAATCTTTTTAATGTGTAAATAACATATAGCATGATACAATGTTTAAAACAATTGCTAGAATTTACTTATAATTTGTAAATTCTAAATAACATTATATTATGAACCTAAGGAATTTAAAAAAAAAATACTCATCTAAAAAAATGTCAAAGGAAATTGGATTAAATTTTTATGACAGTTGTATTTTTCAAATCTTTTGCAGAGTATTTTATACTCTGCAAATCAAAAGCCCACTTATAACTGAACCCTTCCAAGATAATGAAAATTAAAATAAAAGTTACATAAATTAATTAATCTTACTTTTAGTTGAAACAGTGTTAATAAGAATGGCAGAAACTTTATTCTATTGTCATTAAAGAATTAAAGCAATTATTTGATCTGATATATATATATATACTATTTATTGTTTGAAATATGTTTGTTTAATTTGATTTAAGTCCATATATCTCATCCATGATTTTCAACCAAGATTTGAATAACTAAATTACATTTATCTTTTTGTATTTCTATCCAATCCTTTGGAAACATATATGTTTTCCATGACAAGGGACTGAAAGGCATCTTATTTTGAATGCATAATTAGATATTTTCCAGCTAGGAGATGCTAATTGTTGGTGTGGTGCATTATGTCTCTTTCAAATGGCTGATAATAGTCTGCAGAAAACAAAGCAATGTTGATAGCTGATACCATGTATAATAATATATGGAGTGTACTCAGAATAATTTTGTCTTTTTGCAATTAAGTGCTTTTATCTGTTTGAATGTTTAACCGTTTAACTATAGGTAAAACTACCACTATGCAGACATTTTATATGCCAAATGAGAGAAAAAAAATATTTAAAAGTATATTGAAGTATAAAATTAGTGGATATATGTATCTCTGTTAGTGCTTGCTATACTTAATAATAAATTTTTAAAATGCAGATTGCTTATTAATAACAGCTGGAGTTGAAAGCTGAAACATTGCAGTTTTATTGGAAATTCGATTATGCATCACCTGCACATAAAATATTGCATTACTTACTGTATTTGTAATATGTTTTTATGTTAGGTAGAATGATTATAAACATAATTGCATTGTATATTCTATGTATATAAATTTAAATACTATATTGAAGTTAAATAAAATATTTCAGTCATTATCACCAAAGTTTTATCAAATTTTGGGAAATTTGTGCAGATGTTTAGTGTTGTATAAGTAGTTAATTAAAAAAAAATCATTTTTAATTTCAGGCTGCAGAATCTGGAATTGTTAAAATTCAAAATACTGTCTCAAAATATGATGACATACGTTTAGGTAAATATCTGTTTATTTTTTAAGATATTTTGCTTCCCCCCTATTTTTTAAAAATTAGTTTTCTTGTATGTCTATCTATTAATATATTTACTTTCTTAAAATTATTTTCTTACCTCTTGAATTCCAATTTTACTCATACTGGCTTACTTTCTTAATAAAATAAAGGATGGTTAAACAGAAAATTTTCTTTTTCATTTATGATTTTTATAATGTATATATAATTGTATTGTTACATTTTATAAAATTTAATTTGAAATTTTGTCATTGTGGACATTTGATTGTTGGCTTTCCTTTATAATTATAGGATTTGTTTGAATGTAATGAGACTTAAATCAAGATTCATTTATGAAATATTTGAATCAGAATCACTGTGAAAAGTTTTCTATATATAAGAAATAACTTTTATAATTTATTGGCATTCTTGCTCATGTTCATATTATAGGAAGTCTTGATTGTTTTAACTTTTATGGATTGCGGATAACATGTTTCTTAAAAAAGTAGAATTCTACTTACAATGAATATTTTATAATTAGGAAATAAATGAATTCAATATTTACTTATAAGGCTATTAGAATTCAATGTAAAAATACCTCAATTGCATTAATATATATGCTTAATTTAATAAAATGCTGTGATACAAACTTTTTTGTTTTATATATTTCGTAGTGTAATTAATAGGTTTTGTAACACCTTTTGTGCTAGTGAACTTTTGAGCTATTTTACCTTCATTAACTATTTAACTGTTTTATTTTCTTTACTATCTAATGAGATGACTTTCTATTTTGGGAATATTTTCTTATTTTGATTGAAATGGAAATAAATTGAATACATGACTTATCTGTGTTTGTGAGTTTTTGTTCTAAATTTAGTGAAGCCTTTAAAAAAAAAAGAAAATCAAGAATATAATTGAGAAATCTTAAAGTTTTAAACTGAATTCACTTCCTTGAACTTGAATGGTTTGACCTAGAAAAATCGGTTTTATTGACAAATTAATATTAAAAAAATCATACCTGCTTATTGTAGTCATACTAATCAGGTTGTCAAAAGTTGTAATAAAGTGTTATAATTAGTGTGTACATTGTATATGGAGTTCCACAATGTTAACTGATCAAGATCCAGATTTTTTTTACCTATCTTATTTTTGTATAATTTGATGGGCATAGTTTGTGTTGAAATTGTTTAAATGCTTTAGAAAATAATGATTAAATAATTACAATTTATCGAAAATATGTTAATCTATTGCAATATGTATTTACTAGTCTAATACACCTTATCACAACTTCTGTTATTTTTTCTGAAGCTTTTCTGTCTGAGAGTCCTGAAATTCTGGAGCCTTTCTTTATTGGTTGTGACACAAAGACTACAAAAATCGTACAGATGTCTTTAACTTCTATACAGCGATTAATTACTTTAGAAGCTGTGTCAGCAGTAAGTTTTAAATTTTCTTTCATAGCATCTGTATAAAACAACTCTTTTTTGTAATTGTTCATCCTATACTGATTTGATTTAAATCGAAATTTTGTCTAAGTCATTGATTACTTTTTAAAATATTCGACGTTCTGTTATTTAGAAGTTTTTACCTATTTTGCCTCTTGTTTACACCACAAACTGTTTTTAAACTGACTTTATAATGAATTTTTTTTTAATTTATTTTTTTCATTATCCCATTTTGGTTCATGTGACTCAAAAAGCTCTTGCATTGCAACGAAATCTTTCATACCGCATTTCTCATCTGGAGTTTGAAGTAATGAGAAAACTAATAGCTTTTAGTCAGTTCTGTTTTTATGTGTGTGGAAATGCATTTTTGCAGGTGCTGGGTTGAAAATAAGAAACTTAGAATTTATTTCATTACAGGAGACATAATTTGTACAAGGGAGAAACGATGATAAAAAAAAGTCTGTTTACATTGCAATGCAAGAGCATTGTGACAGAAATTTTTCCCTTCAGTCATTTTACTGTTAGATTCTGATGAGGATTTCTTTGACACATGTAGATTTAGTAAAAGGATTTGAAACAAATGCGTTGGTGTTAGGAATTTTTATCCCTGAAGGTGGGGATTGCACACGTTCTCTATTTTTTACAGTACATGTTAAAAATAATTAAATAAAAAAAATAGGATTAAGGGCAGAAAATATGAGAACATTTTAGAATAAAGTAATATGGGCTAATTTAAGATAGATTAAGGACATTAATTAAAAAGAATATTATATACAATAACTCATATATATTTTTAAAAAAAATTCAAGGTGCAAGCTTACTTCGTCTGTATGTGAGCATATCTTAAATCATAAGGTTGGATATTTTTATGATTCTATATCTGCATTGCATCAAACTGAAAGTTCATACTTTTTAGACCTCTGTTTTTTTAACAGAAAATAAGTGAAGTTAAACCAATATTGTCCTTCCATTATTTATTTTTATTTTAGTGTATAGAAAGTACTTTAGCTGGGTAAAACAAATTTTGTATCTTATTGAGATGCTGAATCTAGTGGTGCAGTAAAATGAAATGGTATCCGAGACCAATTATTATATTTTCATCATATTAGGGAGATGAAGTGACTACTTTGATATTTTTTCTCTGTGGTATTTGTTCTGAGTAGCATACTTGAACGTTATGCCCCTTCACCTCTCGATTCTCATTTTGCAGTATTTCATAGTCAATTTTTCACTATATAATTGATAGCAAATGAATTTTTTTTTATTGTTTAGACAGCTGCCAACAACATAATCACTTGTTTGTGGTCTTTAATGGAAAGTGGTACAGAGGAACTTAAATTGCTTCAAACTGTCACCCTTTTAATCACTACCAATTCAATTGTACAAGGGGAAACTCTGGCAAAGGTATATTGTTAAAATTTTTTAATCTAAACTGACAAATTATAAGTTATATATAAAATTATTCATCGATAATAGAACGTTGTGAGTACTCCTTGAAGCAATTTAATATATACATATATATTTAAAAGGTTTGAATGATCATATTAAAAAAATTGTTTCATTCATATGTTTATGAAAACATCAATTTGAGCAGCTTGGTTTTAAAATTATTTTAATACTATTTAGCAATATATTTATATACGTTTTCATTTTATGTTGCATTTTTGTTACTTGGTTTCTGTAATTTTTCTATTTACATTTTGTTTATATTCACTTTCAAATTACTCCAAGCTTTGTGACTTATTCTTTTGAATCATATGCTCATATCATTTAACTTGTTTTCTAGCCAGCAATTTTTGATTATTATATATAATTTAATTGATATACTGTATATTTACACACTTTTATCAATGTGACGTTTCATATTTGTAATAATGATATTCTGTAATCGATTCTTTACTCACTTCTTAATGTGCTAGAGATTTAGAATTCATAAACTTGTATATTCTTAATGGAAATACATTACTATAATTTTGCAATACTTAAATATTAGTTAATAGATTAATTATATATTGATTTTATATGAATAACATCCCTAGGTAATGAGAAAAGGTTATTTTTGTTATTTCATAAAAGGTTTTAATTAATATTAATTGAATAAAGCTTGACATGAAATTTAAAAAAATCCTTTTGAAACTAATAAAATATTTAACTTGTATTAAAATCAAGATACTCATTCTATAATGTATTTGCTTTGAATTACTATATCTTTATATTGTTTAGGTTATTTACATATCTAGAATGTTGACTTTAATGTTTCTCTTTGTCACTGATTTATTACATTTTTCTTCACTAAATTGTGTAGTGACTTATAATTTAGATGAGGATCAATATTTCGAAATCCTGTTTGATTGAAGGATATATGTTTCTTTTTTTAGGCAATTGTATTATGCTTCAGACTTCACTTTACTAAAAATAGTACTACAAATAATACAGCGTCTGCAACTGTACGCCAGCTGGTTTCTGCAGTTTTTGAAAGAGTTATTGCTGAAGATTATTCACCACCAGATAGTAAGTAATGATAGGTGTTATAAAATTTATTGTTATCTCATTTTTTATGAATAATTTTTTCACCAATCTCTCTTAGGACCTAATTCACAGTCTAATCTTCAACTTGAAGAATTAAAAGGAGGCAGTCGCATTCCACCAAAATCTTTGCCTAACCATGCTGCCGATGGTTTTATGTTATTTCAAGTAAGATAGTATTTCTATTTTTTTTTTTAAACTTGCTCTTGTGAAGAAAAGAATTTGCATGATTTTATGTGACAAATATTAGTCTTTTAAAGAACTATCATTCAAATGAAATTATTCGTAATTATTAACCTTTAAAATTTTGTAATTAAATGCTTTAGTATTCTCTTCTTTGTAATAAATAGTTTTATAAGATATTTGCATGTTCTGTTTCACTAGAATAAGTGACCCAATGATTTACACCAAAATGTTTTAAAAACATCAGCTGTTGAATTCTACTTATTTTAGATCCTCGAGCATTTGATTATGTCACTAACTTGAATGTCAGTAAAACTACAAAAACTACTGAAATATCTATCATATGTATAATTTGATTTATTTTGTGACATATAGCAGAATTCTCTATTATACTTAGTTTTTTTTAAAATTGTTTTTAGTATTTACTGAATGCGATTTTTTTAATAGGATTTAGTACAGTTAGTAAATGCAGATCAACCATTTTGGCTTATAGGACTTACGGAAATGACTAGGACTTTTGGTTTAGAATTATTAGAATCTATTCTATCATCATTTCCAGAGGTTTTCTTCAAGGTAACAATTTTATTTTTGATTGTGTTTTGTCAGTATTTCTATTGAAATAATGATTTATGCACTTGTTCAGATTTATTTATTTTTGAGAAGGTTTAAATTTATCTGATCTGATTTAATATTTCTATAAATTTAATGTATTAAATTGAGTATTAAATAAATGCCAATTTTTCAAGATACCAGTAGCTAACAAATTTGTTAATTACTCTTTCATGCAACCTTTTCCATGTCAGGGAAAAAATGTCTTTTCATTGAAAAAAAGTCTTTAACCTGTATGCAGTTCCCAAGTTAATATTCTAAATTATGATCAGTGTATCTGGATTCCTTTTATCCACATAGATATTATTTTTCTGAATTCAAATGTCCTTTAAGAGTTTTGTAGTAGATTGTTCTTCAAATAGTCAGATAAAGCATGCCATGAATAAGTTTTAAGCGTAATTTTTTTTAGTTTTATTAATTTATTATTTATGTTCTTATGCAAGTCTTCATTTTTTTGTAATCTTAATACGAATTCTGGCATTTTTTCTTGTATTGCTTTGGGCTCATAATGATTTGCATATGAAAATTTTCACCTTATGTAATTGGTGCATAAAATCATGAAAAGTGCTTAAATTAAAAACATTTTAAAGCACCTTAAAAGTGCTTAATTTTGAAATAAGGTCTTTAAGAAGAGCTTAAATTTCTCGAGAAAGGCAGACACAACAATCTGTTTCCCACACATCGAATACGATGACTTGAAAGCATAATTGTAATGGCTTGTTTATTATATGTCTCTAGGGAAATAAAATGAGAATTCGGGTAAGGAAACTAGAGCGAATTGGGTCTAGGGCTTCCAACACATATTAAGATAACACTTAATGATTCTTTTTATTTCGTTCCCTCATTCTTTAACGACATGCTTTGACGTTTATTAACAATCTGGAATAGTTATCTAAACGGGTCAGTACAAAAACATTTTTTTACTATACATGTTATGGGCTAGTAAGATGATCGAATTAAAAAAAAAATCATACAATAAAATTTTTAGATGAGATGTTAAGATATGCCAGGTAAGTGCTTAACTATTTATGTGTTGTAAAAAAGAATGTGCAGATTGGTCATATCTAAGGTAAATAAGAGTACAAGATGAATTTGGTGCGCTGAAGAGATTTATCGAACTTGATAGAAGCTACTGTAAGAACGTTTGCTATGTAGTCTCTTTCGTATGTTACTCATCGATCATCATTCTCATTAATATTCTGCTTTGGAGCAATCCTTTGCTTGATTTAATAAATGAATTTTTTTTGTACCATACTGAATTGTTATGAATTGGGGGGTATAATTATGTTAGGCGGTCGGGTTAAATCTATTAGGTTGACATTTTAACTTAAAGCTGCAATTTTCTAGTGATCATGATTTCTTTCACGGTGTATTTTTTAAATGATTCATCCATTTGAAAATTATTAAATAGCACAGAAGAAATCCTATACTTAGAAAATATGCAAGTTTATGTATGAATACGTGTACAAAGGTGCTTAATTCTTTTTCTTTTGCTTAAAAGTACTTAATTTTTGCAGCAGTTTCTCACTATGCACTCTGGTAATTCTTAAATCCAGACTGGTATATTATACTTACAACTTCTACTAAATATCTTCTTGTATTTGTATATTTTGGATGCTATTTTGATGTTACTTATTTTTTATTTCAGTATTCTGAGTTCAATTTTTTATTGAAAGAAAGAGTGTGTCCTCTTATTATTAAATTGTTTTCTCCAAATATTAAATACCGCCAAGGTGGACAAAATGCTGGACCAGCAGCTACTGCATCTGATAAACCATACTTTCCTATTTCAATGCGATTACTACGTATCGTTTCTGTTTTAATTCAGAGATATTATAAGATGCTGGTAAGCAAAATAAATCTTTTGTATAATTTTTAATGTTTTTAAAGAAAAATTGTTAAATTGGAAATATTACCAAAAAAAAAGACAATTTTTCATTTTCATTAGTTTAAAAACACTGCAATTATAAAGTTTTGATATATGCTTAAAATTTAGAGACATTAAATGAATTAATAGAAAGAATGTTTGTACAAAAATAATTAGAAAGTATGTTTGCACAAAAATAATTTATTTTGTGAAAAAAGTTAATACTAATTAAACTTAATACTTGTAAGATGCAATTTATCAATCCGAAAAATTTCTTATCTTTGTAACTTAAAAAAACTGCATTTGATTTTAAATTAAATAGAATAAAATCCTCTTTGTCAAAAATGCTTTTAAACATTCATTTGTATGTTTAGTTTTATGTAATTCCCAAACACTTGCTGAAACTTACAGATTCCATTATTTTGCATTTATTGATAAAGTTAAGAAGTAAGTGAGTTTTTATATAAGTGTCACATAATTTTTTTCTTTTAATGATTATTCTACGAAGAAATAATTTTTATAAACAAAAAGTTTTAACAAAAAAAAAAAAAACATTTTTATTAAGTATTACTTAATTGAAAAAAATATTAAAAATGTATGCTATTCTTTGATTGAATAATACTTATCTGTCAATATCAGCAGTAATAAATATCAGCAATAACTTTGTTGTTGTTACCCATGACACCAAGCCCGCCAACCGAGAGTTGTCAGCGATTTAAGCCTAATTTAGCGTCCCTTGTTTTTTTAGTAGCGCCAACTAGGGGCAAGAGTACGACTTAGCTGCTTCATGCTTCACATTCGTTTGTACAACCCCTTTTTTACACGGGGGCCCATTCACACCACTCACAGATAGAATACAGAATAACAACCATGCCCGAACCGGTAATCGAACCCGGAACGCCCAGATCACAGGGAAGATACGCTACCCTTATGCCAGGACGCCGGCTTCATTCTTCATTTGATTATTTTACATCCAAAATATAAAACTTGATAGATTCTCCCAATACATATGGTGAAAATTACAAGTGTTATTGTGATTCTGATGTAAAATTAATGAATTTCGATGTTTGCTATTTTTTTTATTGCATTTAGTTTTAAGAAATCAAACAAGATGTACAAAGGTTTTAATACATGTTTTTGTAAACTGCGATGTATGTACTGCAAAACATTCTTTTATAGGAATAATAACAGTATAAGCAGAAAGTATTTTTGTTCTCTTCGCCTTTCCCCCACTCTCTTTCTCCTTCCAGTCCTCATGACAGTTTTTTGAAACAATCGGAATCAATCCAGCGGCATAACCATATTGTGGCAGGCAAGGCAAGTGCCCTGGGTGAAATTATCACAGGGTGTGAAATTTAGAATAACGTAATTGAATTTAATAAAAAGTACTTTTTTTTTTTTTACTTTTTCTCAAAACTAAAATAAAATGTCCAAAACTAAAAATGACATTTTATTTTTTCGATTTATTTATATATTTCCTCCTATTTAAACTATTAATTTCCTTACTCAAATATCGTTTCTGACATAGTCAAACGAGTCATGAACGAGTTAAACATTTATTATTAGTTAGTAAAGGCAAATATATCTCCTCAATATAAGCGAATAATGCGAATATTAAGTGATAAACACTCTTAACATAGGCTTTATATAAATATGTTCGGAATGTCGCATGTCTATTCATAAACAAAGTAAACGATTGTTTGGTTCTTTGAAATGCTGATAGATTATTTAGAATTGCTATAAATAGAATGACAAGAATCTGGCATAAATATCGTATATTGTAGATATGACAGGATAGAAATTACAAACAAAAAACTTTTCTGCTGCTGGTGGCGCGAATTGAGTAACCAGCTATTAATGGGATATTTTTGTTTCTTATTAAGGTAGGAATGAATTTATTTCATTATACATTTGTATTTGAAGTACCTAGAAGGAATCCTTTTCCCCTCCTCCCCAATAATATTAGAGTGATATTTGAATACATGTCTTTCAAAACCACCTTTAAGATGCGTTGATTTTCTAATATACTTCGAATTTTCATAGGATTTTTAGAAAATAACCCAGCAGTTATATCCCCAGTTTTTTAAAGTATAAAAAAATAGTGTGAAATACTGATTAAATCTTTACTTTTATGAAAAAAAAATTTAAAATGTTACTCTGAAATTAAATGAAGACATTGAGTTAATAAATCGCATTAAAAAAATAGAACTATGAACCCGACACTAAACTCATACAAATGAGAATATTTCAAATTTTTATAAAATTTATATTTTTCTGGTGTTAAATTATATAATTGTATGAGTTTGATTCATTAATTATCCAATGCCAAATTCTGTACATGTATAATGAAAGATACCTTAAAAATGAGATCCTGAAATAAAAATTATCTTAATGATTAAAATAAAGGTTTTTTTAAAAAATAATTTCTTTAAGGGGATACGGTTGGCAACTATCTATATGTCAGATGATGTTTTTACAAGTTATCACTTAAAATCATTGAGATTTTGCTTCATTTTTGATTATTTATAACTAATTCTATTGTCTAATAATTGCTTTGAAGTATATGTTTCCATCTTTCAAACAAAATATATACATGTCCTTCTTAGTAACTAATTGTAGCAGTTAGCCCTGCCATCGCAGAAAAAAGAGTGACACATTTCTGCTTTTAATATTAATAAATATATATGCATACTAACATTAAATACAGACGGCTCTTTATCTGGAAGACTTCATAAAGATATATCTAAGAAACATTAAAATTTTTTTTAATTGTTTCCAAAGTTTTTAATGAAATTTTGCATTCTTTGTTTAGATAATATTTGATATATTAATAATTTAAATTACATATGCAAAAAAAAAAGTTTGGTGAGAAATTTGAATAACTAATTATGTGAAAATCTTGGGTGTAATAGAAAAATGTATGATCAGTATTCATTCTTTTGGTCATGGTTGGAATGAGCTTGTTGAAAGCCTCAGGTATTAATGTCATTAGAGGTCCCCTCTGAAATAATCACATATAATGTACATTTTGATTTTTCAGTCATTTTAAACATAATTTCAATCATTTTAAAACAGGATTTCATATGCTTTTACTTATTTTAGTTATATTTTTGTTAACAGTTGCCTTTATAAGTGCGATATTATTTTTTTATGATTAGTTTAATTAGTATATATTAGACAAGCTGTTAGGCCATATAAATGAATTTAAAAAAATGTATAATTATTTTGGCTTAACTTCAACTCCCATCCCAACATAACAGGGATATGAAAATTGTAGCTTAAAAGATTGTGAGGGTCGCTATTCTGGTATTTGCTCTGGGCACTATTGTATGTAAGCATGCCTCAGGACCTATCTCTACAAAAGCAAACAAAGTTAGTTTTTGTTATAATTTATGTAAATTTTAATATGATAGAGTACAGAAAATTATTTTTCAGATCTTATTGTTTTCATTAAGTAATTCGTGTGAAGTATTGTATTTTATATTTATGATAATTTACATTGAAACTTTAATGTTGTATTATACTTTAATGTTGTATGGAATGTTCTTCAACTTGGCAGAGGATGGTTATTGCAATTCTTCGGAAGTCACATAAAGAAATGTTTAATCTTGCTATCTTAATGACAACTGATAATTGCAAAATTGTTGTAGATAGTACATTTTGTGCATAAATGACTCATTTAAATCAAAGGTACGCTGCACAGAATTCATGTTTAGTTGTGAAAAGCCATGTTGTCACTTTTTGAAAAGATAGACTTGTCACGAACAGTATAGAATTGGTGATTTGAAGTGCTTTAATCCTTACATTCTGCTCAGTGAAATCCATAAGTGGATGCAGATAGCTAAAGCTAGGCTGATGAATATTGTTATTTCTTGTAAATGATTTTTCAGGCTAATAAGATGGTCCAAACAATTTTAGAATTGCCATTACTTGCACAGTGCTGTTTTAATTCATAACTTCATTGGATTTGCTCTTGATACGATTTAGTCAAGCTGATTCTAACTGGTGGAAACAAGATTCTTATGACCATATTTTTTTCCAGTCATATAGAGCTCAACACAATTGAATGTGAGCCCAATTCAGCTCCCAACAATGGTGATCTGTTATGATTAAAGAAACATGTTTCAAACTTCTGCTTCTATATTTCTAGTCCAATATTCACTGAATATAGTTGTTAGTTTAAGAAATGTCATTTGTTCATATGGATGCTTCTGTCTGAGGTATCAGTCTCAGTAGACCGTAAGGACCACTAATTTATCCCTTCTAAAAAGTAATGTCTTTTTGAGGTCTCTGAACACTCATAACATTTAGGAGAAGGAAATCTGACAAATTGAAATAACTTCTAAAATACCGTATCCATGTTTGGAACCCTTTACAATAATTCCAAATAGGATTCAAAGTAGGATTAATTCCATTCAAAGTAGTATTAATTGAATATCGCATAAAATGTAGTGATTTCTGCAATTTATGGGATATTCAATTGTCGAACAGATTAGGCTATTGTTTATTTCTTTATACTCTTTTCATGTAAATTTTAAATTCTCTTACTGCTTCTACATGACATTTGGTATTTTAGTGTAAATAACTGCAGTTTTTAATATGCATAGGATAAAATATGCTTTTGCCAAACAATTAAGAATTATTTCTTTTTTAAAGGTGACAGAATGCGAAATATTTTTGTCCCTGGTTGTGAAATTTCTAGATGTTGATAAACCTCCTTGGCAGCGTGCTTTGGCCTTAGAAGTATTACATAAGATGTGCATTCAACCGGAACTTTTGAAGTAAATATTTTAATAATTACTTTTTGTTGTCAGATTGGTTTTGTGATTTTTTTTATTCATTTGTATCTTACTAATTATTTTTTCCCCATTCAAATGTGTTGAGTTAACTTTTTTAAAGAAAATTCCCAATACTTTAAACCATGCAACATAATGAAAACTTTTTTTGTTTCTTTTTCTTAAATTATTAAAATTATGCTTTCTTATTTTTTGACATTATTAAGTGTAATTGTTAAAATCTGTTGTTTTGAAGTGTAATAGTATTTTTGTTCCATGTTAAAAGATTTGTATTTTATTATAAAAGCAAGATAAACTTGTTTAGTTTGCCAAAAAAAATACACCACTGAGTCATTATTATTATTGCACAATTCAAAAATTCTTGCTTGTGATGTTCTTATTCATTAGTCAATGCATATAGAGATAGCTCCTAATTTTCTCATAGTGACTTGATAAAGGGATGGTTTTAAAATGAAGACTAAATATTAAATTTTCCTGCAATAATAATACTTGTTCACCATTAGGTGTAATTTTTGTATTATATTTTCTTGAGTAACATTGTATTGCTTTATATTCTCTAGAGTTATTATATAATTCTTAGTATTTTTATTCTGTTGTTTTATTACAGAAGCAGGAGTGGTGTCTATCTTGACAAGTCTTATCTTTTGTCATTAGGCCCACCTTTCCTGACGAGGGAGGGGGACTCTGTATAGAGGATGGGGTGTAATGATGACCCTCTTAAATTTTCACTAGATCTGCATTTATCATCTAGTAGAATAGTCCATTTCTTTAATAGGGTGTACAATTATTTTCAAATCTGTAGAGGACTTTTAAAAAAAATGTAGGGTTTATTTCTCTAATTGTACTCATTAAAAAAATTACCTTAGCCACTGATTTAGTTACCATCAAATCATGGAATTTTGTTTCCTTAATTACAGATTTTTTAAAGTTTAAGGCAGGTAAAAAAACAACAACTTAGAATTGATGGTTAAATTTTAAGTTATTGAATTCAGTTGAGATAACATGCATTGTTTTCTTTATATCTCAACAACTTTTAAAAACGTTTTAACACTTTTCTTACTCCACTCATCTCAAAGATTTTGCATATATTAGTGTGTATACTATATATTTAAGCATGAGAAGAGCATTTAATTAAAATATTTATAAATTTGTTGTGCAGTTTTGTGTTATATTCCAGATATTCCATGATACATTTCACATTACTAAAATAGAGCTGATAAATTTTAATAAAAATATTACAAATCATAATCTAAAATTGCACACTCATTACGTTTAATTGTAAAATATAATAAATCAATTGATATTGATACAGGTTTTCTGTAATCCATAAAAATCCTTTAAAACTGAAGGAATTGTTGTTGTAATACTTGGGTCCCCAGGAAAGTACTTATACCTCTTTTTACCTAATTGTATTATTTATTTAGAAGTTTGTCAGAGGAAAGAGAGGAATGTACATCACATTGTTAGAGAACGAGAACCAAAAATTACTAAGAATTTTTAAAGAACTATGTGGTTTATGACTTCCAGAATAACTTGAAAATGCTTCAAATTATAGAGAATGCAGTTGTTGTGAATAAGCAGTAAAAATGAGGAACAATTTGATATGTGTTGAAAATAGTACTTTTATAACAGAAAAATCTAAATCATATAAATTTGTTGCAAAAAGCAAGTAAGATCTTGTCTATCAAACAGAGGTTTTTCTTATCATTAACCAAAATTTTCCTACCAATTTTTTATATTCATTTTAATAGACTATCTACTTTTACAATTTTTAGCTTGAGACATGAAAAAGATAGTCACTTGCTGTTTGACAATTTTCATTGTCAGGAAAATTAATGTTTTTAAAGACCTAAAAGCTGTAAAAAGCATTTTTAAAAGAAAATTTCATATAAAGATTCCTATTTTGGTATACTGATGCCAGATAAATTTTAATAAGTAAGTTAAGGATTCTTTAGGAACAAAATGCCTTATTAATCAGGAGAAAAAAAAATCATAAAAACAGTCGACAGGTTTGAAACATGAATGCCTGGATTATATATGTACTTTATTCATAAAGTTTTGGATTAATTTTTTCTCATCTATATACTTGCCAGAGGCATGAATGTTTAGATTCAAGGACAATAGTCAAACAAGCCCGGCCATAGCAAGATAAAAGCTATTTTTCTATTCTAAAAAGAATTACTTTCAACTTTTCACCTACAAGAAAAAAAGGGGGTTTTATTTTGATTGAATTGAACAATGTTTTGAATGCTGTTGCCTGGCAATTCATAATTGGAGGAATTTGAAATATGCAAAAATCAAATTATTAAATTTTAGTCAAAGTATTGAAGAAGTCACATCTTACTAGAAAGTGTGGGAAATAAGTAAGATTGGAATGATATAATCTCATGGCCAGATTATACATGAAAATGAGTCGTTTTTAAATAAAAATATTGAGGTTAAAAATTTTACAGGAGAATCCTACAAGGTAAAACATTTGGTTTCAACTGAATTGAAAAAATGATTTAGATTGAAGGAGTTTCAAATCACAAAGGAACTTATATAGAAAAATACACAAACAATGATTACAACCTCAAAATGGTTAAACTTTAAACTTATTATTATTATTGTACTTTATTCATGCATTTATTTTATCAGTATATATTATTCCTGTCATCATTGCTTACTGCTCATAACTTGAATGATACAAACTTTATTTTACGAGCATATGCAAAAAAAAGTCAATTGCATTCACAAATATCTGTAAATTTTTTTTATTGTTTACAAACAATTTAGTGTTCCATTCAAATACTTTTTAATTGCTCAAGATTTTATTATATGAAGACAAACTTAAAAGCAGGTGTGTATATATATATATATATATATATATATATGAGATATCCATTTTTATAACGGAAAATTAATAAAGGGAGTTTTATGATTAAACACAACAAAATTAATTCAATTTAATTGTTATTTAACAACTAAATGTATTAAAAAAGTTGTAAATCTCAATAATATATTTGGATTTAATTTATCAAAATCAACGTGTGTGTGTGTGTGTAAAGATTTAAAATTTTAGAAGCAGAAAGACAGGTCCGAAGACATTAAAGAGACTTTTGATGCTGTTACGACATTTTATGTCATCACTGAAAAGCAGGCATAACCATGTACAAGCTGAGAGTGACGAAAACACACAACACCGAACGAAAGACCGAGTAATGAGGGAAAGCTGTCGAACATATTATCCCGGGTTTTATTTAGCTTAATAGCCCTAGTGTTGCTTTACAACGGTACGTTAATATAACTTAACTTAAATAGCTTATTTTTATAGCGAAAATCTTGTTTACAGTGCTTATAGACTATTAAATTTCTCATGGGGATTTCTGAACATATGACTCTCAAAGCAGGGGAAACACAGGGATCTTTTTATAAAACTATTTATTTATGTAAGCAACTTTTATCAATCACTCGCCGTCGCATTCGCTGACTAAACATTTTTACAAAGCATTTCTTGAATTAATTAAGTAGATAACGTGGAATCGGATCAGGATATGAGAGAATATTTTTAGAATGAAGTTAATATGGGCTAAATTGAGCTAAAAATTAGGAAATTAATTCAGTTTAAGTTATCTTTTAAAATATTATTACATATACATAAAATTAAGACAACAAATATACATTTGTTCATGAAAGTTTTGAATTTATTTTTCAAAAGGGTACAAGAACAGTATTTTAACGTACAGTTAAACATAATTATTTAATAAATCTCCTCCCCCCACTTTATTTGAGTCGAATAAAATCTGGATAGAAATATTATCAAAATAAGAGTCACTTATAATATCTTGTCTTCTCTGTATCCAATCTTGAAAATAATAATAATAAATTTTTTTTAATGAATTTCATTTGAAATTTGGGTAATTTTTTCCTTATATATATTATTTTTACTTATCAAGACATACTCTCATAAAACTTTATTTTGGGAGAAATTTTATTCATTTCGATATTCAAGTAAATAGTATATATATTGCTGTAAAATTTAATTGATTTCCTTAGGTTTTTTATATAATTAAAAAAACAATTCTACACTGACAAAAGTAGTATTAAACTAAAATATTAATTAATACTTCGTGAATCATTAAAAAATTTCTTTAAAATTCTTTGTTTTTGTATGTATCGGGAATAAATGTAAGATACCTTTTGAATTCAAACAATGAATAGTTAATACTTTTACTGTAAATGCCTTTTTGCCAGATTTTTTAATTTCCATTTATGAATAATAATCCAATATAAATATAATTCCACCCACAATATTGTAATAATTTCAGTTATAGCAGATTAACTTTATGATCTTTCAGACTTAAGAAATATTAATGGGACGTTAATATAACTAAACTAAACTTAAATACCTTATTTTGATTGGGAAATCTTGTTTACAGTGCTTATAGACTATTAAGTTTCTCATGGGGATTTCTGAACACTAATAAATTTATACAAAATTAAATGACTGATTTCTTGTTACAAAGTATTTATTAGGAAATGAAATTCCAATTTTCGACAATTTCTTATACTCTCTTTGAGCCTTTGAGTAAACATTCTAACATACTTCATCGATTGAGTCTATCTTCCACATTTAATAGTACTGACTATAAATAAAATGTTATGACAATTTTTACTTTGATTTCGTATTTTTTGCCATTGATGATATTTTTTATATGTATCCTTATTCATTCTTTACAACAACATGGAAAATGATATTTTGTGAAGAAATATACGACCAGTAACTTTCGATTGCCAAATAAAATGCTGTCAAAATTTTGAAATTTTTGAATACTTCCTTGATTGCATGCGATACAGAAAACTTAATGCTATGGAAAAACTATTCAGCAAAACGAGCAGATATTTTACACAATCCCTTAAAATGGTTTTGTCCGATTTATGCCAAAGGATTAAATTAATTAATTAAATTATTTTATGAAATAATTTAAAGGCATTGCCTTTTAAAAACCTCTAAGCTCTTAATTTAGAGCTTTTTCGCTTATTAAAAGTAACTTATTGATAAATATATATATAAAATGTGTAGAATGCCTTATATTTTTCTAGCAAAATGAGTTGATGTCAATAGCTGTAATTTTTAAGATATAAATAAAATTCAAGAATTTTATTTTAGCATTAGAAAGTCAAAAAATTTTTTGCTCATAATTTCAAAATGAATGCTCATAGGCTTTTCGTTTCCAGGTAGAACTTTTAATTTAGTTTTGAAATTTGATGAGGAAAACGAGTGTTGCCATTCGAAATTTTGAAGTTTTTTTCTTATTTCAGCTCATAGACGTCTTTTGCAAAAATTTTACTTAAAAAAATCAGTAAGAATGTATAAATTCCTTTTGAATGATATTTTTTCTTGTGATTGTACAATAAACAATACCAGAATAGAGCTGATTGGCTCCTTTTGTTTTTTCCGATGACTATACTTCCACTTATGTTTTATTTAAAATAATATTTTAACGTTTTTCTGACTCCTTTTTTTTTAGGTCATTTTGCCAATCATATGATATGAAGCCACATAGCACTAAAATTTTTAAAGATATTGTGAATGCGCTTGGGTCATATGTGCAGTCAATGTTTGTTGTTTCAAACACGAACAACCCTGTTCTCTCTTCAAGTTTGTCTAGTGGTTGTGGTGCACCACCTACTGCTGCTGTTCAGGGTCAACCTCCAGCTTTACTGGCTGGAATGCCAGTTGGACCTGGCATTACTCCTCAAGCTGGATTTTTATATCGAGGTATTTGGCTATCTATCACTCCTATTCCAGCTGGAACTTGCAAGCCAGTATTGTAAGTATTTCAAATCATTATTTATGTATTTATAAAATTTAAATTTTTAAAAAAGATATGATTATGTAGCAAACATAGTATTATCATTAAAGTATTAATTCTTGCCGATATTTTATTGGCTCTTTGAAAGATTGAGTTTTATTTACATAGTAACTTTTACCAGAACAGTTAATTACTGTTGTTATTGAAATATCAAGATAACACCGGATGTATTCAAATTCTTGACTTATAGTGAATCATATAAATAAATTAAAAATACTTAGATTTTAGAAAGATATTTTTTGGGGCAAAGTTTGATAAATTATTTCTGAATTTTCTGTAGTTATAATTATAAAATAAATAAAAAGCTTTGATGTTTAATATTTTTTTATATAGTTAACAAAAATTTTAAAAAATGTTGACTGAATAATTAACATATTTATTTCTTGAATAGAATCCATTTCGGCTAACAGAACAGCTTACGAAATTCCAATTTTAGGCTATCGTATCAACTGGTCATCTTCATGTATCCAAAGAATTCATAATTTTGTATGAGAATCAGCGCCCCCCCCCCAAAAAAAAATCAGCAGCAAATAATATTCTTTGTGTCCTCACTTTTCATTCTGTACCATTAGTAAGAAAGGTATCAAAACAAATTTAAGAATGATTTTAGTTTGAGCATTTATATTGAACATTATCAAAACATATTTTTATAGAAAAATGAAAAATTTGCATATCCTTTTGGAAAATAAATTTCATTTAAATTATTTAATTGTGCAAAAGTTAAGTAGAAGAATGCTCCTGGTAGATACTTGAATTAATACGAAATTGGATTGTGCAAAATTAATATATAAAATTAAATTTATTACTGGATTCTTCTGGATAATTCTTCTGGAGGATTCTTCTGAAATAATTTGAAAAATCTTAGTTTAATTATTGAGTGTTGGAAAAGAAATTGTTTGCAAATAACTTTCGGAATTTGAATACTTGTTTCAAATAAATATTGATTTGAAGATTGTCATCTACAAAAAGTTACGTTAATATTCTCCAAAAAGCTCCATTTTGAATATTAATGTTAATTTTAATAGTTTTGTATCAGTTTTGATTTTGTCTCCTAGGTTTAGATCAAGGCTTTTGTATTCATTATGACAATTTACCAAATGTTTTTATTGCTTCTTCTTTTTTTTTTTTAAGTTTGGAATTGTTAGACAGACTAGAAGCACCTGGTGTTCCAGAAGGCTATGGGATTTCGGTAGCATATTCTTGTCTTCTTGATGTCATAAACAGTATTGGTTCAATTATATGCTATCCTAAAAAGACCGAATCTTTATTGACTAATGCGAATGATATTCTTCCTCAAAGCAATGAAGAGATTGTTTCAACAAATATAAAACCCCTAGTAGTTGCAGAACAAAAATCTGAAACTTCTGCGTGTGATAAATTATGTGATAATGACTGTCCAACAGAGCTTTCAGAACAAATTATAAATTCAACATGGTGTGGACTTCTGGCAGCATTTACATTATTAATTGAAGCTAGGTAATTACTTTCATTACAAATTTATAATATAAATGGTTTGGAGGAATTTTATATTTAGAAAAGGTTTTAATTTTTAAGTTTATTTATGTAGGTCGCTTTTTTTTCGGAAAACGTGATTACACGTGCATACACACATTTTTTATAACTATTAGAGCCTTTTTCTCTTAGCTCTCATGCCATACAGTGCTGTCATCTAAATTTTTTAATTTTTGTGATACTTGCATGGTTACCTAATTTCATCATCTTAAAACTAGGTTCAAATACATAAGTAATGATAGATAAATTGTAAAATGATTATTGTAGTACAAAACATTGTGTTGTATTACATGCTAAACTTGTGCATTCATGCTTAAAAATTTTTTTTTAATAACCAGGTCATATGTAGGTAAAATTGAAATGTGTTCATATATAATCAGTATCTGATTCGTATCTAAATATTTTCTAAAATAAAATAAAATAAAACAAACAAACAAGTAAAGCTGGATTTTCTAGGTACTATTACTTAAATTTACATGAACTGAAGTGTCTTTTCAGTGTTTAGAAATTAATTAAAAAAAACTAATTATAATTTGGCTATAATAATATACTTAATAAATTAAAGCTTTTCTTTTTACTCCCATCTTAATATAGGACTGGCAGCGAATATATTATGTTTTTGCCATTCGTTTATTATTATTATGTAAACTAATTGTTTGGTGAACAAATTAAAATTATGAGTAATTGAATATAATGAATATTTTAATTTAAACAAATGTGTTTAATACAAGTTTTTTAATGTTTGTGTTTCATTAATAATTGCATATGTATTTATTTTATTACAGTACTGATGAAACAGCAACTGAAAATATCCTTAAAGCTATGCAGATATACAGTAGCTTATGTGGTACCTTGAATATGACGATACCTCGTGATGCATTCATTACTGCTATGTGTAAAGCTTCACTTCCCCCACATTATACATTAACTGTTCTTAACACCAATTTGCTCAAATCCGATACTAAAGGTGAGATTTCTAACATTATTACTTTCGTTTTAAAAGTCAGGGAATTTCTAGAAATGAAATTGATTGTATTTAGCTAGATTTTAGCAGAAAAAAAAAAGAATCCCCAAAAATTATTCACATTGACTTAACACTCTTTCTGTTATTATTGCTATATTGATCTCTATTGATTTGCACATATTGTGTGTATTTAGAATATTTTGTATAGTTTTTATGAGAAAATTAATTGTAAAAATATTTTGCCGAGCTAGTTTTTTAATTGAATATAAATATAGTGAAGAAAAGGATGCTTTGCTATAGATTTTAATAATTTATTAACGGTGAGTCTATTCTCTCCTTAACCTTATTGGAATCACCTGATATCATAAGGAATCCAAGCTAATCTAGACACTTCCCACATTTGTTAGTCATCGATAGTTAGAGCTATTTTTGCTACTTGCTTTTTATCCTTGATGACGTAATCCAAAATATTTGTATCATTTTTATATTAAGATTATTAATTTTATGTTCTCTTGAGTTATGAATGTACACAAATGTTTCTAGACGTTTTGCTATTTTGTCAAATGTACTTTGACTAGTCAGTATCAATGTAATGGGTACTACTTAGAATATATCACTACCAATTTTATTTATGTATCTGAATGTCGAATATTCTATTATTTTTTGTACTTAATCTAAACAGTACTCAAAACCAGATTATATAATCATTAGTTGAATTACCATACTTTTAAATCTGAATTAACTGTTGAAGGATTAAATGAGCAACTTCTCATTATATCAACGTAAAAATAACATGATTTTCAGAAATTGATTTAAATGTTAATAATAATTGAAGTGGCTGGTGAATACATTTGTCTTATTGGATATTCTACAATAATAAAAATTAAAGAAGCATGTAATGATGATTATAGAAAATGTTGTTTTTGGTTCCAGATAAGTTCTAAACCAATGCAGTTGGATAAGAATTGAGGTATTTTCTCTCTTTTAAAATAAAAAGTTGAAAGTAATTGTGTCTATGTTAATAAAAGTATGTTATTTTTCATTAATGATTTGAAATATATACAACTCTATTACAAATTTTTTATAATTTTCAGCGATAATACTTCATTTCTTCTATGTATTTTTGGTATTTCCATCTTTCCCATAATGTTTCTTTATTAAAAGGACTCTATATTCATTGCTCAATTTCGGCATAACTTTTACAGTATCCAGCATTCACTTTATCAGTTATTTTATCTGAAAGTCCTCAGATATTATCCAGGTGTCTGTCTTTACCTCATCCTCTTATTGTTCTTTTTGCAGTTACAGCAGACGAAATTGTAATTTTCTAGGAGGTGAGACATAATATCTTTAACATCTTCATAAATTGAGATGACATTTTTCCCTAGATAAAGATATATTTATGTCGTTTTTGAACAAAATACTTAAAAATGTTTATATGAAACTTTCACAGTTTTCAAAATCGTTTGGGAGACAAAATAGGAAATTAGGAAGAATTAGGGAAATATTAAAACGTCCAAAAATATGAAAATAAGACAATGAGATGGCTTCTTACTGTGATGTGATTTTGTATATACATTACAAAAATACACTTCCAAATAAAATAAAATATTTTTTCTTAAATTTAAACTTTGTTAACCAGTTAATTAAAGGTACTTCATTAGTTGCTTGTGCAAATTTTCGGAATTTAAATTCAGTATGTTAAAATTTTTGTCATGTTAATTAATAGTAATATTACATGTGATGCAGATCTTACTTTTGCAGGGGATCGTAGAAGAGAATGTGACGATGTTAGCCATTCTGGTCTTAATTGCAATAATTTATCTGGCGCATCTCAGCTTCCTTTAGGTCTTTATTTAGGCAGTTGTGAGGGACATGAAATGAGACAACAAGTTGTGGCTGTTGGAACGCCTCTCCCCACAGCTTCTTTGCCTCTTGGTGCTCAGCAAGGTCCTGTTATGGTAAGAAATTCCAGTTTTGAATGCTTGTCATTGTTTTCATTCTGAAGTTGTTACGAGAGGAAAATTTTAGTTATTTCACAAGCTAATATTTTTCTTTTTATATTTGTAAAAAATTTAATGTCGACGAACTTATCATTTTATATATTCCTTATTAATGCGAATTTTTAATTATAAATACTTCTTGTCAATATTTTCTTGATACTGATCATTATTTTTAATCTCCAATAATTAAATGTTTTAAAAAGGGCACTTATCTATTTTGCATCCACTATCTGATGTCCAACGTTTTTCAAATTATTTGATATTGCTTAAACACAGTGGAACCGCCATATATTGAATATTTACATGCATTGAACTTTTCGAAGAGTCTTGGATTTTTAGTTTAAAACAGTTTCTGTGTATTGATTGAAATTTGAATATATTAGACAAAGGTTTTCGAGTAAAAAATTACGTTCATCAATTTTAGTTGTAAGCAAGCATTGAAAAAAGTTTATTACAGATTAAAGAGTCCCCCCTACCCCCCAAAAATCACCTGCACTGTGGTTTTAAGAGGATAACAGAATACATTAATCTTTTACCACACTTGAGAGGCTCATCGCAGCTACCGTTATTGATGATTAATCATTTTGGCCTTTCTTGATTTTTTTTTGCTTATTAAATTAAAAGTCAAAGGTTAATTATTTAGAAAAAAATCAGGTTATTTAATAATATTATTTGTAACTTAATGTAATAAGAGGAACTGTAGCACTGTGAATAAGTACACATCTATTTACTTTTTTGAATACAAAGAGTAAATAAATAAATAACGGTTGAATTAAGGGTTAAAACTTATAGCATTAACAATCAAATATATAGCTCTCTAATAATTTTGTTTAAACAAATTATAAAAATACTCTGTAATTTTTTTTCTTGATTAAAATGTGTACAGAATTAAATTTTATATAAATCTGATATTGATTCTATTGATTAAGATGTATAATGTCTCACTTCATTATTTTGAGCTGTTATTAAACTGCAAGGACTAAATCAACACTTCAGTTCTTAAATTCCCATACTGCATCAAACTTAAGGAAATTTGATCTATGGCATCGATTTAGCATGCATACAATAGACCATGACCTTCCGTAAAATTATATCTTGAATTCCTAACTTTTCAACCTTAATGCTAAATTTGACACTCAGTGCTTTAGATGGAATTCTTAAAATATATATGAGCATTTACCGCTTTATAATTAAATAAGAAAATGAAAAACTTTAAACTGTCAATGATCTGATAAATTCGTACTCCTCTAAAAGTTATCATTTTGCCAAAAGATTTTCACCTGTATTAATGTAAAAATGGTAAAAATGACTACTTAATTGTACATTAATATTTTTATGGAAAGTATTCTGGATGGAAAATTCTGTAAATTCGATGGATTCGTTGTAATTGGCGCTATGGTGACACAGTCAGCAGGCCTCAGTATCAAATAACATTTATTAATACGAAGGCTTGAATATAGCCGAAACGTACACAAGCAATAGACAGCAGCATGTATGTAGTAGTAAACAACTAGAGCACCGCGCAAAACGGTCAAACAAAATTCAACAGAAAGAGTGAATTCGCGTAGCTCTTCATTAAGTTCTGTCCAAACGCCTGTTATTCTCTATTGTCTGCACTTTTTAGCTGTAAACTGCGGTCTTACTACTATACTTAGCACATGATTACTCGCCAACGACTTGCTTAAGAAATGTTCAGTGTAGTGTCTGCCGCTTTCTCCAGTTAGTTGAAGGTACAGAACAGCATGTTCTACAAAAGATCGCAGTGTAATCATGATGTGTTTCGTAATGCTTGTTTTCAGTTCTCCATAATTCATAATCGGACTTCCGTACACAACATCTTTTAGCTGGATCCCTCAGCGTGATCGTTGCGCTGAAGTTTTTGGGAAAGGAAAGCTGATTATTCTGTCATTTCCTAATTGCAGACTCAACAGCTTTTTGAATGGTGTTGCAATGCGTGGAGGAATGCCTTTCATTAATATTGTGTCATTCATGTTTTCGCTCTTCTGCAGTGCTGGAATGAGCTGGTGGAGCAAAAGAGATTCATAACTTGCCCCGTTGATTATGCAGGTTACAGGATCCTATGGATCAATCTCTTCTAAAAATGAAAGGCTAGCCATAAAGGTTGTCGTAAACACGCACCGTAAACTGATTATATTTTGAAGACGAAAAGGTAATGGTTGCATTTGGAACGGAATCTATTGCCCATATTCTTCAATTTTGAATATTGATGGACCCTTGAGGATGAAAATTAGCTACGTTTATCCACAATATAATCCATGGTCATACATTGTCTACTTCTATTCGAGCTAGAAATTGCTGAGGGAAAAATTCTCGTTACGGCAAGTCAACAATAAGCATTTCTTGAAAATGATTTAATTTAAATGGATGCCATTGCAGAATGTTTCTTAAAATTTTACGAACCATGCAGCAGACATGTTTAAAATTCGGAAAATTCTCCGTGCACTGGACATTTCGAAAGCCCTTCTTGACACTTCCTGCAGTAGTGTAGTCACATACTACAGTGATATCGAAGCAATTACTTTCCTCCCTTTGCCACATTTCACGCCTACTGAACCCGTGTCTTGGAATTTTTCAGTCATCATCTTCAGACCAAATGCAGTCATCAGATCAAAGTCACTTCTAAAGGCCTTCACACGTCAAAATATCGTCGACATCGTCGGTGATCGTTCTTGTACAAAAGCTACACAATTTGAGCCTGATCCTTCAATGACTGCTTTCTCAAATGGAAAATAACAGGAAATACATGTTTCCTAACTTTCCATCACAAGTGTAATATGTGGTGTGCATACCTTGTCTTTAAAACAATCATTTTTAGCATCTTATGACGGGTACAGTGACATCCCTCAGTCTACTTTAGAAATATATTTTCCTTGTTCAAAACAAATTTTCATTGCTCATGTATACATCAATGAAATATCCGGCCATTCTGACCACTATTTTTTTTTACATCATTTTAAAAGAGCTGTTTTAATTTTAATCATTCTATATTAATCAAATATAAGTTGCTCAGTATTCATGTCATTTTATGTATCTAGAATACTTCAGTTATGCAAATTTGAGTTTATTGGCAAGGCTATTAATGTTGCCCAAACTGACAGTAATTTTCTTTTTCACTCATTTAATATATCTTTTCAGCTGACTGCAAAAAATTTGCAATGCATGAGAGCTGTCTTGAGTTTAGCTCATTGCCATGGGGCTGTATTAGGTACTGCATGGCATCTTGTGCTTACCACATTGCAGGTAAATTCTCTGTTAAATTCTGATTTTTAAATTGGCTTTGGATCTCATACAAATGCTGCACATATTTTAAGTTGTCATATTTGATGCTTTTTAATAAATATTAAAACTAGCTAATAATGCTGGAAAGGTATGCTGGGTGTTCAAGAATGTTTAAACATGTTTTGATCTTTTACCTATTGAAGATAAATAGGAACTATAAATCTTAAAGTGTTTGAAAGAAGGAGAGAAATGAATTAATTTTGATGAAGTAGCAATGCTATTGGTTTTTATAAGGTTATTATTCTCCTTGACAGATTGGTCGATTTGAAAATTTGCCTTTTTGCCATTTTCTTTAATTGTTTCTGAGCCACATTCTTTTATTGTTATTCCTTAAATCAGTAACAAGATAGCTTTAAAATGTATAGAACAAATTTTTCAGCTGTGAAACATTTCAGCCTTTATCAAAGATTGAGCTAAAAGATTTTTGAAGTTTTTCGCAATGGGAAGAAAGAAAATTTGTGCATTGGGAAAAAAAAGTATTATTCCTGTTGTGATTTTCTTTTTTAAACAAGCATTTATCATTCCAAAGAATTTCTTGAAAAAGTTCGATTATAACAAGTTGTTATGAAAAGATGCAAAAAGCATTGTTAAAATTTAATGGCTACTTGCATGACAGCTTCTTCATGTATCAGTAGGATTGCTAATACAAATGTTGACAGTTTAGTGAATGCATTGAAATTTTTTCCTCATAATATGAAAGTTATTCAGCAAATTATTATTGATATGATTAAGTAAATGTAAAAGAAAAGAATTGTTTGAAATTTATTATTTCTGTTGTGATAATTAATTTGGTAGAAGTAGTGGAAATGAAAGGAAATGGAATTCACTTACATGACGCCACTACACATGGCAGACTTATCTGCACTTTAACAATCTATTGTCATCATTTTGTGTCTGTCATTAATATCCTGAGATTTATTTACATTTTGGGTAACCTTTTGCTGTAAAAAAAAAAAGAATTTTTTTCAATTTTAATTTTAATGACATGAATGGGAATTGCCATATGCCTGATTTTTTAGTATCAGCAATTTTTTACAATTTTTTAGATTATGAACTGTGCTCTTTTAAGTAACGATTCTAAAAAATTGATGTGTATAGTTTGTAATTAACTTATTTAGTTAAAAATTAGTGTAAAAGTCAGTAAATATATTATCAACTAATATTGAATCAGTACAGTTTAAATTAGACTTGAGTTTGCAGTTTAGTTGGAATTGTTCACTGAAATGCAGTGAATGATTCCACCATGAATTATTTTTTTAAAAAGAAAAAATCAAAAAGACCACAAAACTCAAAATTTCTATCTATGAATGAGATGAAGTCAACATGAAGTAAAAAAATAAACCATTTTAACAAAAGATTATTTATTACCATTTAAAATAAATGATTTACATGATGCATAGTAAATACAAAATTTGAATTGTCACTTGTAATGTTATTCTTATCTTTTAATTATGAACTGTTATAATTTGTGATGACTTTCAGCCCAGTGCAGATATGTAATTTTTTCATTTTCAGATGGCATGACTCAATATGAAAGCACTAAAAGTTCATAAATGCATTGTGATTCTAGGCAGAGTTAACAAGGCTTTGTTTTATGCGACATTATTTTTGTTTCCATATCTTGAAGCCCTTTAAGGATTTTTAACCTTTGATTGATACATAGTTTCCATCATTTTCATTGGCACATAATTCAGCCAATTGGAACGATGCATGTTTCCAGTTTTTTTGGAATGATGTAGTTGCAGTTTAAAGCAAAATTTCTTATTTGACCAATTTTGTCTTGAAGAAACACAAAAATTACTACAATACTATTTTTTTTAAATTAATAGTATGCCTTTTTTCCTCACATAATTTGATTTCCTGTCTTATTTTTGTTTTTCCAATTTATATGACTTCGTATCCCCTATTTATAAAAATTTAAACTTTGTTTCTATTTTTTAGGTACTTTTTATATTAGATACTTTATTTTGGTACTTTTTATACTTTTTAGATACTTATTAATTAATTTTTTATTATATCTTTGACTATTAGAGATAATATTAAAAACATTTGTTTTGGTAAATTCTTTCTTTGGATATTACGGAAAGGAATTTTTATTCAATAATTTAAATGAAAGTTTTTATTATTTTGAATTTATAAAATTAATTGTTGAATGTTTAAATTTTACTGTTTATTGTTATTCTAAAATTTAAAAATCAAATCTGCTTTACAGTTTTATAAAAAAGGTAACATCTTGTAATGTAACAATTACGTACCTGAATTTTATTTGATTAAATTGGCAATTTTGTTTATTTTTGCCTTTTCACCATTGAAACAAAAACAGATATGATGGTACATATTTTGTGAAGTTGATCCCTAATTTCAATAAAGGCCCAATGTCAAATGTACACTTAAAAAAGTGATTGTTTTGAATTTATCTAAGTAGACTATTTTTATGGAATAAAAATAGTCTTATATAATTTAGGCTGTTTTGATGATAACTTATTATAGATGTAAAGTTATTAGACAGTTGAAATATGGAGAGCTAAAAAATTTACAGTTAGTGTCACCAACAATATATATAAAACACAGTGCTGTGATGATAAAAAATTGTTCTCAAACAATTATCTTGAGCATTGATGCTTTAATGATTATGTTCGTAGGCACCTGAATCGTATCTTATTCACTTTTGAAAACATATTCTTTCAAATTATTATTTAGTTATCTAATCGCTTTCATTTAAATTATCTGTAAGTAATTTGTTCTTCATTGTATCGGTATCAATTTGAAAGGAAAAAGGGTTCAAATTAGATGTGAAGCATAATTATCATGTTTGTATTTAAGAAAATATTGTGTTTGAATCAGTGTACATATAAAAAAGATTATTCAGTTAGCATTATGATTGGGAAAATTTGAAAATATTGCCACCTTTAAAAATAACAAAGTCTGTGTTAAGTTTAATTATTGTAGATTATGAGAGTTCATTAGAGTTCTGAAATATTTTTTCATCAAAATCCATAGATTTTTATAGTATTTCTTCTGTCTAGAGTTTTGGTGAGGATTTTTCTTGATGTCCATCTGTATCTGGCTTTGTTCTTTGGCTCCTGATTGAAATAGAATGTTATGGCAAAGTAGCTGATGTGATAGCTTCTTGATCCCAGAGGGGGTGGGTGGGGAATTGGTGTGCTTCAATGGAAAATTCGTTGTTTTGAAATTTTCTTTTGTAAACCATTATTTATATCTGTAGAGTACTATTTAAGATAGAATTGTTTATCTTTAGTTGTTCACTAAATTGTCTAGCAGTGCACTTGTGCGAATAAATTCTTGCATTCTATCACATACGTCTTTTAATGGTATGAAAAAGGTTCAAGGAGCTGAAACTAATTTTTTACAGGATCCGTAATTCAATTTTATATAATATTATTTAGAAGTTTAGCTACAAAAAGTTAATGAAAGGAATTTTTTAATAGCACCTTGTTTGGATTCTTGGATTAAAACCTTCGACTGGTGGTAGTTTAAAAGCTAGCCGTTCAAGTGATTCTACTAATGCTGTAATAACCACTGCTGTTATGGCTGATTTACCTGTGCTGTCAGCTATGTTATCTAGATTATTTGAAAGTTCCCAGTAAGTATTTTTCTATTTTTTCTTATTTTATGGAGAAGATAATAATAAAAATACCTAAGTTAGCTAGTAAATGTCACCTTTTTAATTGATTAGGTTAAAAGTTCGAAGTTAGTAAAAATTTTACAATTCTAATATTATTTAAAAAAATCATTTTAAAAGTAAGTAATGTAAACAGCAGAAGAGAACGATATGCCTTGTCAGCATATTGCTGAAATCTCTAGGATTTTATGAAGATGACATTGTCTACTTTCTTGAAACATCTGTAATAGGACTTGTTTGAAAGCCTAAATACTATATAATATAAACTTTGACTACATCAAGGAAAATCTTCTTTAAAATTTAGTTAATTTTGTAAGTTAATTTGAAGATTTTAGAAATAAGGAATTAGTGTTTTTATTTGAAAAATGTTAAATTTTTCTTTATTAATTTCTTGCTCCTAATAAACGATTTTTTTGAGACTTTGTTAGTTCTTCTTGTTTACCAGTTAATTCTTTTTGTTAATCTAATTTCGTAATAAAGAATCCACATTTTTCCTGTGTCTACATTCCGATCAAGAAATGAAACTAAAAATTGAAAATTAGGAAAAGCAACAATTAAAATAAGGCTTCATAATGAAACCGTTTGTCCAGAAAAAGTTAGTTTTGCTGCTGCTGATGCAAAGCATGAATTTTTAAAATTATTAAAATAAGATTTATTCAGTTATGTCATTTTTACTTATGAGCTTTCAATTAATTTATAGGTTAAATTAAATCTGCTAAATAAAAATCTTAACAAATGTTACTGTGGAAAAACGGTTTAAGTGTAGGAATGTCTTGGCAGGCGAAAATAAATAAATTTAGAATTAGGAAAATCTGTAACGCTTTTTAAAATTTTACTATGTTTAGTTTCCCTTTTTTTAAAACAATCTTATTAGACAGTACTTCATTTCATTTGTCCTGCAAATGCATATTTTATGTTCCTTGGTTGCATTATTTTGAATTAAATGTGTTTAAGATATTTTCTTTATTGTACCTCAAAATGTTAATCCCATTTTTGGTATGAGTATGCGTATGAGTAAAGAAATATCATTGAAACTTGCATTTTTAGAGAGAAAAAAAATGTTGTATAAAATAACTGAGATGTTGCAAAATTGTTTTCGTTATTAAACATTTTAGTTTTACACATTTCATTTCATTCCTAAAAGTTGTAGCTTTATGATAATAGCTGTTTTGTAATGCTTGTTAGGTTTTTGACATATTTAAGAAGTGTACGAATCCAAACTCATTTAGTTCTATGCATTTTAATGTTTTTTGTGATATTATCTCTTGATATATTTTTTTCTTTGCTAGTTTAAAAATGGATTTCCTAAATTGAAATTTTGATAGAGCTATTGCAAAAAGCGTAGCTTTATCATGGGTTAATTACTAAACTTTCCACATTTCTCCATTTATTGCAGTATGGGAACTGTGTTTTGCTTCCTTTTCTTTTATAGCATTTTATTTGTTTGATTCACCAAAATCAAGAAAACATTGCCATTCCAGCATCAAGCTATATTACTTAAACTACTTTTCTTTCTTATTTTATTTGAATCTTTTGCTGTTAGAGATTTCATGGAATTTTTATCAGTGTTACTATTTGTTGATCATAAGGTGCTTATTGAAAGCATTAGTAAATATTTATATGTTTTATCAATCCATCACATCTATTTAAAGGATAAAAATTCTGTCTAATAAAATGTTTAATATGTATTGAGCACTGATATTAATTATTATTTTGAATTTTAAAACCTTTTTAAAAAATTACATTTGATAGACATGTGGTGTGTTCTCTTTCATAAATTTTAGGTTATTGCATTATTCAATAATTTTTGGTGATATAATTCGTAAATTCATTTTTACTTTTGTCAGCCTGAGTGTGCAATAATAATTGCATCTTCTGTACCACACTTGTTGCATTCCATCAATAAAAATTTTTTATGATTGTAAACAGAATATTAATATAAAATAATTCTTTGACCATACATTTTTACTACTGGAGCATTTTTGGATATTAAAGAATTAAATATCAATGTACTTCATATTGTAGAATACCAACAATAGGTAAATATTACGTCGATGGATGAAAAATGGCATATAATTAATGGTGATGCTTAAAGAATCGAAAGGTAAAGAATAGGTAGCTTTATTGGAAAATTAATCAGCAATGTAATAATATTATTATATAATTTTGCGCTTAAAGAATATAACAAATCAGTCTTTTACTGTATTTAATTGTTAAATCCTGATTTTCTATTCACCATTCTGCTTTTGAATTATTTAACTTTTTAGAAATATTACTTTCTGCAGTAATTCAATGGTATATTATTCACGCCATATAATTCTAAGGGATAGGTAATTGAATTATGGGTAAAAAGAATGACAACAATTATTCTTAACGTACTCATTTGGAGAAAGTAATTTTGTTAAATATAAACGATTCAATTGTCTAATTAGCTTATTTGCTTGTATGAAGAAATAAGTTTTTGAGGAAGCAAAACATCCATATGTATTATTAAAAATATGTTGCCTGACTTTTGTGAAAGTGATACTTTGATTAATAAGATAATATTTTAATGTATTCGTAATGTCATAATCCCATTTAATTCATAAAAATATGTGATATTTTAAAAATATTATATCAGTAATTTCAGTTTTTTCATGAGCAGCATCCCTTATCGAGATTTGCTCTTTTTATACTTATATCACATACCTGAATTTCCAAAAATACAAACCGATCCTGTCGATACCACTATGTTTAGTGGTGTCAGGTTGGTCGGCTGTACACAAGAAGTGCAAACAGATTATGTTGATTACATTCCTTATAGATTTATGAATATTAATGAAAAAATATTTTTTAATCGAATTTATTATTTTATGAAAGAATCGGTATTTTTAAAAAAAATTTCGGATTTGATGATTTGATCAAGAAAAGTATAAAATATATCTTTGTATTTGAAGAAGTGGACTTAAACATATTGTCCTATTTCAAAATCATATCATTTCTTGTTCATACACATGTTCATCTTTCATTTACATGTTCTTTTTTATGTATGCGTTCTGTTTTCTTTAGTGTTTTAAAATAGATTGCAATGTATTTGTATTTGGATATATCGATAATCGGTATAGGAGAAATTTGTTTACAATTTTTGTGAATAAATGAATTATATTTATTAGTACTAGAAGCTATACAAAGTGTGTTGAAATTTTTATCATGAGTGTTTAAATGTCCTAAATTATTGCTGGCATTTCAAAATTTCAAATTTAATTATTGTTCTGCTAAATTTTTCTTCAAATCAAGTATATCAATTATGCTTGTATTGCTTAAATATTGGTATGAATTATTAGAAAAACAGTAAAATCATAATTTTAGAGTCAAACATACTTGATTGGAGTAACACTTATAACTTAGTGAATGTTATTTCTTTCTACTTCTCTGTTACAAGGTTCTGTACCATAAAGATGCACAAAAAAATTTCTTAATTAATATGTAAAGTTAATATTCCTCAAACTTTTTTTAATAATGTGATTTGAGTCTGCTATAAACTTTCCCATGTGTGATCTATATTTTTATTATCTTGAAAAAAAATTATATGTGTCTTATTTGGCAATTTGTTTTGTAGAATTTTGTAAAACTTTCTTACTCAAACTATAACAATTCATGTATTTCCTGGTCCTGTATTCCATATATTTCCTCATATCTAATTATTATATTTTTTGTTTTCTTTTGAGACTATTTGTTTTCAGAACTTTTAGAGTATTTTTATTCATTCATTAACTTAAAGCTTATGAATTTTCTTTAATAACTAAATTCATTTTTGATTATATAATAATATATGAAGTGCTGCTTCTGAATTTCTCCATTTTCAAGTATTATGTTTTTGAGCGCTTAAAGTGTAATTTTTGATATTGCTGTTATATATATTTTTTAGATTGCTATTTATTTAATCCAGTAAATAGGACAGTTGATTTTTAATTTGGGAGTTTTGTTTGCCTTTTTGGTCTTTTTAGTATGCTTATTTAATATTTTTTGTTGCTTGTGAAACGGTTGCAACCCTTATCCCATTGCATATATCTTATAGATAGTCAATGAAAACTTTTATTTCATCTTTATCAATTACTATGAATGAATTGATTGAATGCAGCCTCTTGAAATTAAGAGAAAAATAGAAATGCATTCCTGTTCTGAACTAATTATTCTCATCCAAGAGCATATTCTTTGATAACATGTATGAGAAATATTCTGTTTCCAAATGTGTAAATGGAAAGTTATTGTTTTATGTTCATTCCAGATTATTCATCAGTCCTATTTCTTGTATTTTTTGTTTAACAAATTCTATAATTCAGTGGTTCTTATGCTTTGGTTATATATCTTCACTCCATATGAACTTGGAAAATAGTAGGGCAAATGCCTTTGCCAACTGATTTATGCTCTTGATTTCTGTTGCCAGAACTGTTTTGTCAAAAAATGGCGGAATGTGAGATTATGTCTCCTTTTTCTCATCCAGTATTCCATTGTTTCTAACCAGTGACTATTGCTGATTGTGTACAGGCATATTTAGAAGAAAAAATTAATATTCTACATAACTTGGAAAGGTTTTATCCAGGATTTGTTAATATTGTGTGCAGATTTTCTTTTCTTTCCTAATTTCCATTATATTGAGTTATGTTGTATTTTTTCATGAATTCCGTTTGTTTCGGAAACGTTTTATTTTCTTATGTTCAGTTTAACTTTTAGGTATCAAGACTATTTTCTATAAATCTTAAAACAGCGTTACAAGCAGTTTATGTGGAAGTAACTAATTTAGAATAACAAGACTTTATTTTTTTTTATCTTTAAATCAGGTGGAAATTCAAGTAATCATTTTTAATTTGTACAAATTAACATATTTATCTTTTTAAATGAAGAAGTATGTAGCAAATGTTACTTATTTGTGTGGCATTATTTTCGTTGCTAAAAAGGAGAAAAAAATTATTTTCCTTTGAAAAAATTGGAAATAAAATTTAAATTAAATATATTACATAGTTCATATGCTTTTATTAAGCTGTATAATGTTGTGAATTTGAAATTTTATATTTTACTTTAGAATTGCTTTTCTTTTGCTTTTGAAGTAATATTGTAGATTTTGCTGAATACATTCTCTCTCAATAAGTCTTAGATTTTAGTGTGATGTTAATAATTTAAAATATGTATGCTTGCTTTTAGCGCTTGCTGTTGCATAAATAGTTGCTCTTTAAATTTTGTAATTATGCTTTTTTGGGGGGAACAAAGCTTTTGAGTTATTCTTTAACTTTCTGCTTCCTTTTCTGGTAAATAGTAGTTGTACTTTATAGAAGTTTTCATGTGTGAACATTAATTGTTGCTGTTGTTTCTTTTCTTTTAAACTGCCTCCAGTTATGTGCCATTGGCTGGCACCTTGTCACGTGTCTTTCACAGCTCTCAGTAAGTGACAGCTCACTCTTACTCCAAAATGCTTCTTTTAATTATTGTTTCCTCTGACAAGGCATATCTATCTTCCTGCTGCTCCCATTTTAATTTTATTTTGCTCTCTGTATTACATATGTTTATTATTTTTTTTGAAGTAGTGTAGGAAACCAGGCAATTCTCTCAACCTTAGTTTGAAATATATAGAAAACACATATTTTGTAAAAATTTATGTAGATAAATTGAAGTTTCCATTTTTTGAAATATAAATTTATTGGATTTAGATGATAATATGCCTACAAGATAGTAACATTAAATCATACTCTTATAAAACCACAAACAGTTAAAACAAATTTTAGAACCGAAAATGACCATCCAGTGGGGAAAAATTCTTAAATATTGCTTTATGCCAACGTTAGCATAAATTTTATAGCATCCCAGACTGGTTACTTTAAATACGCACTTTAACCACATTTTTACAGGTTGAGAACCATTTGTGTAATTTTATATTTCTTTGGATTGGCTTGACTATCAAATAGTTTTCGGTTCGAGAGTCGATTACACGAAAGACCCACCCTATGTTAGGATCTTGCGTAACATCAGCCAATCGTGATCTAGTAAAAGTATATTAATCCTCTGACGGTATTTTCAAATGATCAAGTCCATTTCAGAATAGCCCTAAAGTAGATTCCAAACGAACCGTTAATATAAATAAGTTGACTGTATTACTGACACATTTATTTCGTGACTATTTGCTTCCATTAAAAAATAACTGTTCATAATTTGTTATCATCTTCTTTAATAGCTGCGAAATAAAATATTTTGGATAGAAAAAAATATTTTTATGTTCTGCGTTTATGTAAATAACAGTGTGGTTTGAAATCCGTGGATAGTATAAATTCTGCAGTAAAGAATATGATTATTTTGATGAGACGTTTTAAATAGAATATTTTTATTGGTGTAAAAAAAAAACCGTGAAAAAAGCCCTCAGAAGATGTTTATGGAAAATGAATATTTCATTGTTATTTAGTTAGCTGTTTGTCACAAAACAAATGTAATCTCTTAAATTTCATATCAAATTTTGCTGAGCTTTAGATATAAAACTAACAAAAGGCATTTGTGATGTAATATAATGTTTAAGATCTAAATGTATGTCCTTTTCTTCTCTTATAAAAAATTTTAATTGTCATGCATAAGGGGAAATCCATTTAAAATTACCTAGCATTTCATACAATTAAATACTTCTGCTTCTACATATGTCAAATGCTTCACGTTGCATAATTTAAATAATTTACTACAGTCTTTTAGAATTCGATGCTAAATAAATTTTCAAGCAATATAAAATTAATCTTTAAAGAAAAAAATAGGTAGCATTAAATGGCAGCTTTGTAAATGAAACAGATTAACAAAACTGGCTCTAATTTTTTTTTCTCGTGCAATGCACTAGCTCACGATTTTAGTGCTACAGATTTATTTATGTGTTCGCATATTTCTTGTGGAAATACATAAATAAACAAGTTTACCGTTTCTTTATAGTTAGAATTCTTAAAAGTAATTTTTCTCTTCTGTGAGTTAAGTTAAAAGTCTTTGTTATTTTCGTCCTTTTCCTTTCTACTGTAGTGTAATATTACTTTCCTAATGAGTTTTTCTTTTAAATCCCTTATTCGTTTAATCGATTCAACAAATGAGAAATAATACATTTGCGATTGGAATTAGAAGTTCATTTATTTGTAAATTCACTTGCTAATTTAATTAAAGAAACTCAACTGATTATTGCATGTGTCCTAAACTTAACATCCATTCAAGTAAACGAATATCATCTTAATATCTGTTGTTAACATTAAAATGACTTTCGTAAATTTTTCTTTTTGACCTTTGACTCTGACCTTTGCAATGCATTTTCTGGTTTATGCTTTTTTGCTATAAGGCTATATATCTGTTAGATCTTTTCATTTGCGAATTGTGAATGTATTTAGACTGATATTTGCTTATTTTCTATTTTATTTCATAACCAATTGAATTTGACAGTTAATTTTTTTCACCTTTGCATTTCTCGGGTTTTTCTACAAATGATTTCTATTTTGGATTTTAAGATAACCTCCCCCCCCATTCCCTCTTATGCACACACTTATTTCAAGTGAAAATCAACATATTGCTTCATTACCTGAATCTGCGCTTTAAGAATTACTTAATGGATATGGAAATATACAGGGTGTCCCAGGATTATTGGGACAGACTTTAAGGGGAGGTAAGGGACATCTTAAGGATTCAGCTTTACATAACAACCCATGATCGGAAACGTCGTCGGAAAATATTATGACAAGTACAAAAGACACATGATTAGGAACTCTAAAATATTTATTGGTTCAAGATATTACGATGATATGTGAAAATGGCGCATATTATGATAAGTGAAAATGTCGCAAAAGTTGTTTAAATTTTCCACTGTTACTAGCGATGCATGCATTAAACCATCGAAGCAAGAACTCTCAGACACACTTAAATACAGTTAGATTTTGTTGGATATCCTCAGCAGCACAGACGATTCTTGCCCCATGGAAATATCCATATTTTGGAATACATAGGTGTTGTGTGCACAGCACTTTTCAGTGCTCCACAAAGGTAGAAATTCATGCTTCTGAAATCTGGAGTGTGAACGATGTCCAATCCCTCGATGACCAAACACCTGATTCAAATGTTCATGAACACATCTGTCATAATGGGGAGATGCCCCATCATGTTGAAATCACATATGGTATCTGACATGTAGCTCTGTTGTAAGCTTGGTAGCACATCTTGCAAAAAGATGAAATAATCTGCTGATGTAAGAGATTCTAGCAACATGTAAATCCCCGGTCTTACTAAGAGGTCTCCAACAACAACAGGCCAAGCATGTCCTGAAAAACTATGTTGGGTAGCATGTGGTCTCGTGCCATGGAGATTATTGCTATGCTATAAATGCGCGTTGTGGTTGATGAACTCATTATCTCGCATCATCTGTGAATAAAACGTAAGACAGTAATTACTCTTCTTGGCGATATTGTTCGAGATACTGCTTTGCAAAACGTACACGTATTGGATGATCTGTGGAAAGCAGTGCCGGTACTTTATGGAGATTATATGGGTTTAAGCCTTCACGATGCAAAATACGATGAACACTATTTTGAGAAACACCAGTGGCAGTAATGAAGGCTCGTACGCTGACTCGTCGTAAAAATAAATTACCCTGTGTTCAGTTTGTTTAAAGATGAAATTTTTGTTACATGAAAATTGATTTCAGTCTTTATTTTAAGTTTATAACCAGCTCCCTCATTCTAAAGAAATGATAAAATTGGGATTAAAAAAACTGCTTGGCTTTTTTAACATCGTTGTTGAAATGAGATTATATTCATTCACTTATTATACATAAATATTATATCTTGATTATATTCATTTTTATTTGAGGTTTATTATACAGGAAAGTTGTTCAAAGTGTCACATTTTCAGCTTTATTGGTTCGCTCTTAAGTGGCATTTTCAAATGTGTGGAAAAATAACTGATTTATCAGAAAAATTGATTTTATTGATAACTTATTTAAAAACCATACTATAAAAAAGTAAGTTTAGGAGGTGATTTGTTCCAACCAGTAATAATAAATGTTCACCTAATTGTAAGAAGAAATGTACAAATTTCTTTCAGATTTATGCTTTTATTCTTGTAACATTATGAGATGCAATTTTTTTATATTTTGCTATTTTATTTTCAATTTTGTGATGGTGCACAGTACTAAGAATGGAGGGTAATCATTCTAATGTGACATAAACGCTATCAATGATATTTTTTCACCATCTTTATAGGTTTATCTAAAGCTATTGTTTTATAATCAAGGTATTCAAGGCAAGCTAATAACGCATGACTACTAATCAAGAATATATATTTAATCTGTAGTTCAAAGCTTTTATATGGAACTAATTATATTGTGTTTGTAATTAATTTAAATGTAAGCTTGATATATTCTTTGTATGACCAAAACAGAGCCTCTGATATTAATAGCTGTTTTACGTTTTAATCAACAGTATAAAAAATCTAGTGAGAATATTTTTGTTAACAGGATAAATGGAAAACAGCGAAAATAGAATATGGGAAAAAAATAAGAATTTAAAATTTACTATGTACTATTTTGTTATTCAAAAATAAAATATTTTATTTCATGAACAAATGCATGATTTAGGAATTAAATAATATTTCTTTTGCTTTCACTAACTTTTAATTGACTCCATATGCAGAGCATTGAATTGTACCTAACTTTTTAAATATGTTTTAATTATGTATTTGAAATTTTTATGCAAGTTTACATTTTATACAGCATGCTATATCATGATATTATGTTAATTTGAGAAATTTGGGAACTATTTACTTTTAGGTTCAAACATACACATTGTCAATAAAAAGTTTGAAATATTAATTTTTTAAAATTCTTTTATTACTTGAAGTTCCAAGTTCTCTAGAAAGATGTGCTATTTTTTAAACCTGACATGCATAATTTTTCTCTTATTTTTCAGCAGCATTTTTTATTATTCCTTATTTTTTATAAATTAATTTTAGAAATATGAGAAAATTATGAGAATGTAAAGTTAGTTAAAAAACAAACAAACTAAATACGTAATTAGAATTTCTTTATTAAGATATTTTTTATTTTTATTTTTACTTCATCTCAAAATTGTAATTCTTCAATGTAGAAAGTATATGATTTTTATAATTATTTTATTCAAACTTCAGAAGGCAAAACTGTGATTCAAATGTGCATAATTGTGCAAGGCAAGATTACATTTCAACAGAACCTAAAAGAGCAGTGATTGTTAAAATTAACAGCAGAAATTTGCAAACATTTATATTGGAGTTATGACATTATCATTTTTTAATTATATTTTTATGTATTGCTATAATTACTCTGAAATAGTTTTCAACAACTCTGTGTCCAAACTGCGAATACATCCGGAGGATACATTTAAAACTTATGAAAATGAATTGGTCACTTATGACAGATATTAACCTTCTGAACATGTACAAGTTGTGAGTGAAAGCTCCATTTAGCACAATGTAAAGCAGATGATGATTCATCACAGATAAAGCAGTTATGATATGTGAAGCAGAAATAAGAATAAAAGGGCTGTTCAAGTAAAATGATTCACAATCTATAAAAGGTTTCCACCGATTGGTGATTTGTTGTGTTTTTCTGGTTACACGTTATTTATCCTCTAGTTTCTCCACATTGTTTCAGTATTCTCCACATTGTATTAATTTGAAATAAAAATAAAAGTTTTTATTAGCATTTTAAGTAAAAAATGCAAAATAATGTGAAAGTTTTATATTTGTGATTAGTTTCTATTGTGTGTTGGTAAATGTATATCTGATTTTTTTTTTTTTTTTTTTTTACAGACGAATTTAACTTCAGAAACATTAGGATTAACTTAGCATATAACCTAAAAAAAAGGGAAAGAAACTCTTGATAATATTTCGGTACTGTTCATTATTTATATAAAGATAAAATGCCCTTTGAAGAAACCTATGGGTTTTTTAAAGTCTGCATAGTAAAATATTTCATAGCGATTATTTGCATTTTGAAATGTATGCTATCTTTAAATTTTTCAGTGTTGACTTTTATTTTAGATTTCATAAACACAGCATTAAAAAATTAAGCTGGGCATATATTTTAATTAAATTGCCATTATTATATCAAAAACTAATAAACTTCTTACAGTTTCATAAATGAGTTTATTTCCATGCTGAGCAGTAGGTTTATCATGTAAATGAGGCTTCAAGATTATTTGACCTATTTTATACTACTGATTACTTTATAAAGTAAATATTTTAAGAAATTTTTAGCTAAAATTTACATTTTATTTTGAAGTAAATAGCTCGAAATGTTTTATGTAATTTATTTTGAACCTAATTTAAAATGATAAAATAGGGAAAACACCCCTCTTAATTTCAGGTGTCTGTGTGAGAGGAAATACTAGTAAAATAAATTTATAGTTCTTGCAAAGAATTTTAGGAATCAAATCAAATTATCAGATTTTCCTATTTGACTTAAAAAGATTCAGAATTTTGAACGATATCATTGAACAATATCAGTATAAGCCGTCATTATTTTCAAGCCTAGACATATCTTTTTTGGTTTCTTAACGTTTTTACATTGTTTTATGGTAGACAAGTCTTATTAAATGAAAATTGTTCTTGAATTATTATAATAAGGGGAATTTGTTACATAAAAAGCAGTTTTGTAAAACTTGGGTTTTTTATTTTCGAAGACACTAAATTGAATATCGATGCTTGTTTCATAAAAAGTACATAGATTCATTTTTGCTAAAAAAAAATTTCGTCCTCACCGTTTTTAAAGAATAACTAATAATCAGTTTTGTTTTTATTTTGTCGTAACCTTGAATTATTGTAATTTTAAGAATTTTTAAAACCATTTAGAATATGTATGATTGATTTTTTTATGGCGCAAAGGCCAATACTGGCCAAGCTGTGCCAATAGAAGATGTATCTATAAATGCTATTGATTCATCGTATTTCTAATGCTTTATATCAGAACGGAAGTTTAAAATTTTGTAAAACCAGATTATTTTAAGAATTTTTTAAAAAAAAATCTTTTTGTTCGCATGCGTTTATTCAATAGCATATCGCCAGTAGCTAATGTATCGTGTGTGTGTTTTAAACTGAATATACAGTAAATGTAAGTAAGGACAAAATAGATTTCTTTCACAATGGTTCATTTTTTTTTCATCAGATGCCATGTTTTTTCCTTTAAGAATATGACATGCTTTCTCTAATTTTTGTCTTTTTTTTGTAGGGATTTTTTTAAAAAAGGTAATTTAGTCTTTAGTATTTTAGTACATATATGGTGAAAAAGTGATGTTACCTAAATTATTATTTAGGCTGTAGTTTACTTTAATGAGTTAACTGTTATGGTAATTAAATTTTCTAATAAAAACCGATTTGTTTATATCTATTGAAATAATTTATATTTGTGTTCTGTTTATAATTACATCACTTTAAAGTTTAAATAAATGTATTGAATAACCTTACTTATTATTATTTGTATTTGGCATCGTTTCAATGAGAACCGTAAGTTAGATATGCATTTGTCAGTTTATTGTTTTAAAAAAAATTATTTTTGCAAGTTTGAAATTTTTTTTCCCGTTTTAATTTAGCTCACTTAACTAATGTTACATTTATTTCTGTAATTTTAATATAAAAGTTGGAGTTCTGTTATTTCCTTAAAAAAGCAAAATAATTCACTCTCCAATCCTTAAAAAATAGTGATTTGACTGTTTCATCAATTTCGTAGTGATATGGCGTTACTTTTTAAAATTATTAAACCCTTATACGGAGCACTGGTGGGAAAACTATCTAATTCTTAAACAATGTACAGATTTAAAAAAAAAAAAAATTGGGCATTAGACAACTGTGGTCAACTTTAGTTGTTCTTGCCTTTAACGGAACATTTTTCTGTAAAATTATACTTTTCAAAGAATTTTGTTATGGGAAATTTTAAAATATTAAGATAATTTTTTGTATACACAGTATTTTATGCATTAAAATGGGTCATCTTTCAGAACTAATTTAACTTGCATATCCTAATATTTTATGAAAAAATTAAGATATAATGTAAGCGTTTCAAATTAAACTGCACTTAGTTTATCTTATTGCTGCCTGTACGTGCTTTATCTGTTATTATTCTTACACTTTCTATTTAATTATTATGTAAATAAAGTATATGAAGTGTAAAATTGTAAGTGAAGACATGGCATTAGTTTTAAAAATGGAGGAGAGGTGAAAGTTGGCCTGTATTCGCTCAGTTTGACTCAGATACAGATTTTGTAAATTTCATCAAGTATATTGTTCTGAGATACTGATCTCATAGTATTTTCTATTGTGTAGTCTTAAAAAAAAACACTTCTGTAACTCAAACATTTATTATTGTATCTTGACTAATCTGGCGCTGACGGAAGTGACTCAAAATAATAGGTTTATTTTGATCAAAAAACTGATCACCGAATTAATAAACATAGTCAATGAATTAGTTTCTTGGAATTTTCCTATTACCGAAACTAAACATTTTTCTTAATTTGATCTGGTATATCTTTTTCAGTAAGTACGTAATTCTTAATAAGTGCAGTAATTCGTAAGATATAATCTGTTTTGCAAAATAAAATTTCATCTGAAAAAGCCAATCTAATAAGGACCATTTATTAAATAGATTATTAAAAGAAAGAAAGCCTTTTTTGTTTTATTTTAAAGCGATTTCGAAAGATTAATCGAATATGAGTCAAATTGATTCTCAGCATGGACATTCATTTTCAAAATCTTATTATTGTAATTTTTCATAGGAAATTTAAGGGTTTCATTAGTTTTCAAATTATTTTAGAATCTATATATATTATTAATGAGATAGGAAAGCGATTATTAATCAGATTGGAAATTCGTTAAACTGCAAAGTACTCTTTGGTAATAATGTATGTTGCACATTTGGTTTTATACAATTTCAACAATAATTTATTCAGATCAATAAAATAAAGAATAAATTGTAGATTTTTAAATTTCAGAAATGAAGGTTAATTTATGGAAGAAAATTCAAATGACATCATCTGGTTGAAACAACTGCATGTTGATGATATTTGTGGCATTAAAACAATCCTTCCTAGGAATTTACATTAAAAAAATTCACCAAATTTAAAAAAAATATTTTCTTGTATGTGGAGTTAAGTATATTAATCGTCTACTAATATGGATCAGTAAATTTACTACACTCTTATGTTATAAACCTCTTTGAAGTAAAAATAAGTTTTTTAGAATTATGCCCACCTATTTGGAAAAATGGAAACTCAAAGATGGAGTGAGCTAAAGCTATGAAATTTCGTATGTATACTTGACACCACAATAGTTTTGTACCAGTTCTGTCAATTTGTTGATCACCTGTTAGTTTGTCAATTCCGATTGCTTAGAACTGTCACACGCTTGATATATAAAATTTGTCTAAAACTATAGTCTTCAATCGAATTTTCGATTCTTTCAATTAATGTGGAAAAGACTGTTTTTTAGTTCTACAAACTAATTAACATATAATTTACTTTTTTAAAAAATATTTTAAGTTCCAGTATACATTAGTAGTGCAAAAGCAATTACATACAAACATGCGGGTATGGTAGAAGAAGAAGGGGAAAAAAAAAGATTGTGACTATTAATTTGTTTTCTGACTTTGTGATATTGGAGCTTTGTTTTCGAATCTGATTGCATATTCTGAAAACTATAGAAAGAATCTTGAGAATGCATGCGATTAGCAAGATTGTATTAGAAACGAAATGTGATAATCGAATTTTGTTAATGAATTGCTTTAAGATTATAACTTTCCTATTTAAAATTTGATTTCCGTTATTTTCCTGCAGTAATGTTATGCGATGAAAACAATGGATTTAGTGTCTAGTTTGAATGAGAATGACTTTGGATTAACATTGTTTATCACACATAACCAAACTTACATGAGTGAATAAAGGACATTGTTTGCATAATATAACATGAGAGATTCCATATGAATAGATGTTTGGATGAAGCTCAGAAAGGGAATAACACTAAATATATTTGAATGGAAAAAAGTCTACATTCACGCTACAAGAGAGGATAAAACCGATTAATTGATAGCGACTAAGATGGGCACCATATGTGGCATCTGCATTCCAAATTTCTGAAATGTAGTTATCTACATATATATTCCATTTCAAAACATAAACTCTTATTACTGCGGCATTAAAAAAAATTGCTACATTTTATACTTTTCAAATTTGGTGGTGATTAGTTGACCACTATTTAACTTGGACTCTTATTATGAAATATCATAGAGTTACACTTATTCATACATATTTGAGGTGCAGTTAGATATTTCAGGAAAAATATAAAATCTTATTTGAAGATAAGACAGTAATTCCAAGTAATAGAGTTTCTTTAGTATATATAAATAAGCTTTCTTTTTGCTGCTTTATTAAAAAAATATGGAAGCAAAATCTTGTGATTGTCTTTGATTTTATTTATCATCTTTATTTGAAATCCTTATTTCAGACGAATTCTGAAGCTTATAAACAATATGATTAATGCTTAAATTTCAGCAAAAATTTCACAAATATGCTTTACTTTCTACAACTAGCGACTGATAATTGAATCTTAAAAAAATAATGAAATATAAGTAATTTTTTAAAAAGTGCAACCCAGTAACATAAATATTCTCTTTTTTAATAGGAAATTCTACTTTATATTCTACATCTTTTATATTAACTGATTATATATATACACTGAAGTGACAAAAGTCATGGGATAGCAATATGCAAATATACAGATGGCAGTAGTATCGCCGCGAAAAAGTATAAATGCGCAGTTCGTTTTCCAGAGCTTTCATTTGTGTTCAAGTTATTCATGTGAACAGGTTTTTCGTGATTTATGGCGGCACGACGAGAATTAACAGACTTTGAACGTGGAATGTTAGTTGGAGCTAGAGGCATGATTATTCCATTGCGGATATTGTTAGTGAATTCAACATTCCGAGATCCACAGTATCAAGAGTGCCGAGAGTATGAAATTTCAGGCATCACATCCCATCATGGACAGCGCAGTGGGCGACCACCTGCACTTAACGACCGAGACCGCCGACGTCTGTGTAGAATGGTCAATGCTAATAGACACGCAACACTTCGTCAAATAACTGCAGGAATCAATGTGGGACGTACGAGGGACGTGTCCGATAGGACTGTGCGGCGAAATTTGTCTTCCTTGGGTTATGACAGCAGAAGACCGACTCGAGTGCCTTTACTGACAGCATGAAATCGCCTGCAACGACTCTCCTGGGCTCGTAAGCATATCGACTGGTCCCTAGACCAGTGGAAAACCGTGGCGTGGTCAGATGAGTCTCGATTTCAGTTTTTACGAGCTGATGGTAGAGTTCGAGTGTGGCGCAGACCCCACGAAGCCATGGACTCAAACTGTCTGCAAGGCACTGTTCAAGCTGGTGGTGGCTGCATAATGGTGTGGGCTGTTTTTACATGGCATGGACTCGGTCCTCTGGTGCAACTGAACCGATCATTGACTGGAAATGATTATGTTCAGCTGCTTGCAGATCACTTGCAGCCTTTCCTGGACTTCACGTACCCACACAACGATGGGATTTTTATGGATGACAATGCGCCATATCACCGGGCCAGAACTGTTCGCGATTGGTTTGAAGAACATTCCGGACAGTTCCAGCGCATGATATGGCCACCTAGATCGCCCGATATGAATCCCATCGAGCATTTATGGGACATCATCGAAAGGTCCGTTCGTGCCCAAACTCCTGCACCATCCACACTTTCATAATTATGGACGTCTATACAGACAGCATGGCTCAATATTCCTGCAGATGACTTCCAACGACTTGTGGACTCCATGACACGTCGAGTTGTTGCACTTAGCCCGGCAAAAGGAGGACCGACACGATATTAACAGTCATCCCATGACTTTTGTTACTTCAGTGTATATTTCTCCATAAGTAAAGACATTCCACTATAGAAAATTTCCAGATCAGATTATTCTGATTTGATCTTGATTTTCTAATATCTGTTAAAACTCATATATCACATTGAGTAGATAAACAGAAATAGTAAGAAATTATATAATACCCTCAGTAAGTAGATAATCAAGGTATTAGCATTCTACAGTCAAAATTTCTCAGTTTTCGTAAATTTTTCAAAAAATATTACAGATTTTTTTTTTTTAATGATTACAGTGTTTTAGAAATGCAGCTTGGTTGCCACGTAAAAGTTTTACTGTGTCATAATTCACTTTTTTTTTCTCACATTCGTGTTCAGAAATTGTAACTAATAAATGTTAACTATTTTTATTTTCAAATTTATTTCGTGCATTTGTGTTGAAAAATTATGTTCTTTCAATATGTTTATAGTTTCCGAGATATTATTAAAAGTTTTATGATTAACATTTTTTTAACGCCTTATTTCATGACGAGCTTTCCATTTATCGAAAAAAAAATTGGCTTTTGCAATATGAAAAATTCTAGAGGCTAATTAATTAACAATGTTAATTAATTAGCATTTAGAAGTTGACAAAACATAGTTAATTAGCTCTGTTGATCACTTCTTCGATTGAAATATACCTGTTCGATAGAGGTTTTGCGTATATGGGGCAATAAATTTTTGAAGTGTTTCATTTTTTTCGTTCACGATTGTACATTGTCTGCTATATCATTTCCAACATAGATTAAATCAGAAAATTCATTCAAGTGTTTTTATAAATAATTATCAATATTGGCACTTTTAAAATAAATTAAGAGGACATTCTTCATTTTTCAATGCTATCTGCTGAATTGTTTAGTTGCTACTTTCTCCTTTGATATAATTGCAGTTGTTTGGAGGTATATCCTAGTGCATTTGCATCTTTAGATTTTGATTTTTCTCCTGATGAATGCCTATTTGATCACGACTACATAATACTTTGGAAGAGAATCTTTCATAGAAATGTGGTTCACTTAATTTTTAACCAATGCTTCAATTCAGTTATTCTAATATCCATAGAGACGAATTTGTTGATGTAACATTATGATACACTATGTTTTCCTGTTTTGTTAAAAGTTAAAAAACTTGGAGTGTGATTACATATGAGAAATGTTGCGAAGTATTTGAAATAAATAAAAATTGTTCTTTTCTGGTAAAATTTCTGGCATAGCTTTTGTGCACAGCTTATGTATACACATTCATAGCATAATTAGTAACACAATTTCTCTATGAATTATATTAATAGGTTTATCTTATATGTGACTTAATATATATATTTTGTGTGTATGGTATAAAAATTCATCACTTAAGGTCTTTATTTTTTAAAACCCATTGTTTGCTTTTGTTGTGAGTATTGAAAAGTAATTATTTAATTGAGTGCTTCTTAATATATTTTTCTTCTGAAATTTTTCTTACATTTTCCTTCTTGAAGTATATGTGATGCTTTATTAAATCAGATTTAACGTTACACAATCCGGAAAACTGACGTATGGGTATTTAATATTTATAAAATAAATATAAGCCAATTACTGCTTGCAAACTCGGTAGTTATTTAGACTAAATTGCTCCTAATTATCTCAGGACTGAAATTAATTTAAGCAGTATTCTCTCAATCTCATTCTCATTCGTTTATTAGAGAAGCATACAAAGTAAATCTACTTTTTTTAAAAATGATAGTTCATTAATTTGTTTTGAACATGGTTTCCAATAATCAAAAGCAAAATGCTTGAACAGGCTATTCAAATGTTCTTTTTAAAAATATGTATTTATCAGCAAACTGAATTCATTTCTAGTTCAAGTTATTGACAATTAGCTTTATACAATTATGCATTTGATACATTTTTTGATATTTAATCGCTCTTAAAAGAATTTTGGAAAATCTATTCACAAAATATTTGACCTGAGTTCGGAAAAATTTACATTAGTTAATTTATTCATATTGGGAAAATAATTGAAATTATTTTGCTGCCTACCAATTACTTTCCCCTGTTACTTTTTCATATAACCAGCTGAACAATAAAGATTATTGCAAGAATTAAAAAGACGTTTATAATTTAACCTGCATTCTTCACTGCTCATTATAATTTTTCAATTACTTTCAATTTCTTATGTTCTTTCCTGACCTCTGTCTCCCCTTTTATCTTTTCTTTGCATTAGTTAGCAGTTTTTATTCACAAAAAAGGGTCCAGTTTCCATCTTGTGTGTTTTAATTCATTACAACCATTTAATTCATTGTTTAATTCATGTTTGTTTGTTTAATTCATTTTGACATCAGCTGACACAGTTGTTGATATTCTTTCTTAAAAAGGTTTCATAAACAAAATGATTCTAAAACTACTTAATCGAAATAGAGAGGTATGGGTGTGTGGAAGGGTAAACCTAGTGCGATTTGAAAAACGACGTGATGCTATACTTTTTTTTACTCCTATTGATTCATTATGTTGATCTTTTTAATTTAAATTTGACTTATACTTAAACTGGATTAATATCTGATGAACAGACCTGAAATGACTACCTTTATCAGCCATTTATTCTTTTAATATCAAGGTAAAAATTTTTCTTCTTTATATAATTTTTATAACCTTAGGTTTGCATATTTTGTTGATTTATTTATTCTTTATTCATGACCATTTAATTAAAAGATATATATTAGTCCCTTGGTATTTTTTTGAAGTGACTCCCACTCTATTGTTTTCGGATTTATGTATTTATTCTTAAAATCTCATTGAATATGAAAATGAATAATCGAATTTGGAGTAATTGCCTGGTTCCTATGTGTGCCTTAAGTACGATATGATTTTTTTTATGAATTAGAACTCTTGATCATTTGCTTTTAAGTAGAAATTTAGGTATACATTTTTCGGTTTTAGTATTTGCTTTGAAATTTTGACCAATTCATATTTCAGTTTAAAATTGTATTTTATTTATGCTTTACTCAATTTTTGTTAATTTATTTTTTCCGCCTAGGTACTTGGACGAAGTTGCCTTACATCATCTCATTGATGCTCTCTGTAAATTGTCCTCTGAATCCATGGAGCTTGCTTACACAAATAGGGTAAGATATCTTTCATTCTTAAGTTTTCTTTATACTAAAATATATATTTACTTAAGCCATATATGCTTAACAGTTTAAATGCACTTTTATTTACTAGGAGCCATCATTGTTTGCTGTCGCAAAGTTACTAGAAACTGGCCTTGTTAATTTATTTCGTGTTGAAGTACTTTGGAGACCTGTTACAAACCATCTGCTTGAAGTATGCTGCATTAGCTTTCTCGAGACTACTTAATTATTTTCGTTTTTTTGTAATGCTCAATTTTATAAATATTTCAAAAATTCTTTATTGTGTATTAGATTAATTCATATTCTGCTTACTTTTGATGCGTTTGATTATATTTCCTACTTATCGCTCAAAGTTTGTTAACTCATTGATTTTTTAATGAAGTCAGTACTTAAAATTCTTGTATGAAAGTAAAACAAAAATATTTAGATTTCTTTAAATACCTGTTTGGGGAGAAGAAGGATTGCATTTATTTTTTATGGCACTTTATGTTACTGTTTTAGATTTTACCTGTTGTCTTCTATATTCAATAATTTAATGTTAGAAAAATAATGTTTTCTGTTACTTCAAAATATGGTCTGTATTTAATTGTAATTAGTTTTAATGAAATTACGATTTTATAATTATCATATACATTTTCTTATTCATAATGTTGAATTCGTAAATATATTCTTAAATAAAGAGCTGTGTGAAAAATGCAACAAAATTAATAGGATTGAACAACAACAAAGAAAGTGTCGTTCTCATGTTAAAAAGTAAATATTTTAGAAGGGAAAAGCTAACGGTTTTCATAATTTTTTCCAATAACTTAACTAATTAAAACCGACGTAGCTGGATTCTCAATTATTTATTTATACAAGATGCAGGAATTCTTTCGTTTGCAGAATTAATTTGGGGTGAAAGAGTGTCTATAAAATTATAAGACCGCTAAGCCTTTAATTATGTTATTAATATTATTTAGGATATTACTCTTGAAATTTTCTGTGTAAGATAAATGTAAAATTTTTTATACTTTACTTTTTTATACCTTACTGATATTTAAAAAAAAACTCTTCCTTAAGACTGTGTGTTAAATATTTTGGAAATATTTTTAATACATTTAATATATCGTGATATGTTGTCTCTTGAATTGATAGTTCACTATGATGAATATTAAAAATATTAATTTTTGGTGTTAGAACAGGTTTATATTGCATATTCTTATTATTTTTCCTTCATTTTTGATTAGATGCAAAAATATATTTAATTAAATTTAAAGTTTAAAGTATATGGTTTATTCTGTTTTTCAATTTTTTTAGGTGTGTCAACATCCACATATCAGAATGAGAGAATGGGGTGCTGAAGCAGTTACATTCTTAGTAAAAGCTGCTTTGTATCACAAATACACGCCTTCTTTGAAAGACAATAAAGTAAGAATTGCTAAGTTTGATGTATCAAAAATGTCTAGCATACTTTCATAAGTTAAGTTCTTGTACTAAAATTCAAATTTTACAGATGTGCATGCAATGAAACTACTGTCTAATATATAGGTTCCCAACGTGTGCGATAACGCCCCCTTGTAAGCGTTCGAGGCTTCCAGGGGACGGTAAAAGACCCTAAGAAAATTAGGGAGCGTTGATATGGCATGGAGGGGCATGGGAAAATTAACCAAATATAGTCTAAAAAAGACTTAAAATCACGCTGATAACTTATTTCTGTGACGTGTTCGTAAATTCTCATATTTCGATATGAGACTTCACTGTTTCAATTCAGCTGGATGAGTTCACTTTACCAACAAATGAAATATTGTTATTATCATAACCGAGATTTATAAAAGATGAAAAAATGTCAAGAAACGTTGTTTGCTACCAATTTGGAAACATATACAAAAAAAAAAAAACATATTTGATGCACTGGAAATTTTTTTGACGAAAAATAAATTCTTTTTTATAATATTTTATCAGTTGCTCCGGATGGCGCTCCGGCTAGGAAAATGCTTCAGAAAGGCTTCATAGCATGCTTAAAAAATAAAGTTTCTGACGTGCTTGTTGTGCATTGCATAATTCATCGACAGCATTTGGTTGCGAAAAATTTGATCAAATGCCTCCATACATCACTGCAATATGTTATAAGAGCAGTTAATAAAATCAGAAACAACTCTTTGAATAACAGATTATTTAGGCAGCTTTGCATTGCAAATGATGAAGATTTTAACTGATTGCTGATTCACACAGAGGTGCGCTGGCTTTTAAAAGGCTCTTGTTTGACTTGATTTTACAATTTGTTTGAATCTGTGATAGAGGTCCTTGGAAACAAAGACACGGAATTGCGCGACAACTTCATCGCATCAAGGAACGATATTGCGTACTTAGCAGACCTGTATAAATTGATATATATTGTATTTAATGATGTCAATCTCCAACTTCAAGGTAAAGACTTAAGCTTGATTAATACTAACAGTGATATTGTTGATTTAGTGTCGAAACTACTATGATATAAAATAAATATTGGTAGACGTGAATTCAATAAGTTCCCATTTTTATCTGCAGTATCATTCAAGCACGACGACTTGCTTATTTACTGTCAACATTTGGAAAACTTCTACAATGACTTCAAGGAACGATTCCAGGACATTTTAAACATGGAAATACCAGACTGGGCTTTGGATCCTTGTTCCAATGTCAACATAGCAGATCTCAGTTAGAAGAACTAGTAGAACTGACGACAAATAAGGATTTAAAAGTCAAATTTAAGAATTGCTATCAAGAATTTTGTCTGCAAAAGTAGATTTCACAACTGTATTCAGGATTATGGTCGATTGTTCAACAAATTGTGATAGCATTTCCAAATGCATATTTAGCAGAACGTAGATTGAGTGCTGATGCAACATTGGTAACGAAAAAGAAAAATCGGCTCCATGTTACTGAACGCGGCGACTTACGATTGCGTTTTAAGTAAAATCGAGCCTGATATTAACAAGCTCCTTAAAATGCATCAAATTCAATCTTCTCATTCGTTAAGTTAGAAATTCGCTGTCTTTAAATTTTAATAAAATACTTTTAAATATAATTTATTATATTTTTGATTGTTCTCTGAAACTGTCAATTTATTTATTTAAAAAGTAATAGTTTATTATGGATTACTTCGTATTATCAAAACCCCTGCCTGTGCTTATAGCAAATAAGCTAAAACTTTTTTCTTCTTTTTTTTAAATAAAGAAGAAATTCAGTAGCATTTCAATTCCAATAATATTTCTATCTATTAGTAATTTTTTTATTATTTAATTCTTGCTTTCACCATGCATTATGTACTTTGTTATTTATTTGGTGTGAGAAGCGGACGGTATTGAAATATTCAGTTGGAAAAGGGGCACCAGTTCAAAAAAGGTTGGAAACTTCTGGTCTAATATAAATTTACACTTACCATCCTGGCCATATCAAATCTCATTTATTGCTGAATTTATAAAAGTCAAATATAGTTTATTAGTTTATTAACCACATTGATTCCCATCATGATGTCTTTGTTTAGAATTTTGGTAAACAATCATATATTGGATGAAGTGGCTTTCAAATTTGAGGAACTCTAAAACGTAAAAAGTCATCAAATCTTCTTTTAAATGCATCCTTTAGTTGTTGATTCTTGTTCGATGTAAATATGTTGAAAAATTTTTGTTGTCCCCTTCTAAAATTTTTTGGTCATGCTATGCTTCTACATTAATGCTGATATTTTCATAAATGATGTATCCATTCAAATTAACTGGTAATGTGCTATTTTAATAAATGTTGAAAGAGGACACATGTATTTGTTGTTAAACTTATGAAAGTTGACTTAATTTTGGGGTAATGGCAATTTTTATTATTTTTCTTTCAAACTAAAAATATATCCCTTATTTTACAACAGAAGACTTTGTGCAAATCCAAAAATAAGTATTAAAATAAATAAAAAAAAACATATTCAAAATTTAAAAACATTTTTAATAAAAACTGCATTATTTTAAAGTAATAACCATATGGTTAGAAAATACATAGTTCTAGTACGCATGCATGTTCAAAGGTGATGAATTTTTTTGGCCTAAGTACGGAAAAAGTGCTTAATTTTTGCTTCAGCTTCTTGCTGTCTACCTTGATTTTAATCTTCATTGTATTATTCTATTGAATTTTTTTTTCTTGATCACTTTCATTTCCCAGCAAATAATTCTTAATTCCCACATTTTTTTGAATAGAGATTTTTATTAAAATAAAAACAAGTTCATATCTGCTGAAGTGCTTGAGTTCTTAGTTTAATGAACAAGTTAAGAAATTAATTTAGGTATGTTTTGCATATAAATTACATTTTTTTAGAAGTTGCAGACCATGTTACTGAGCCCACTGCAGGAGTTGTCATCCATTCCTCATCCAGATATAAGGCAAAAGCAGTTAGATTGTGCTCTTCAAGTTCTTCATAGCAGTGGTGATATCATATCTAGTGGCTGGCCCCAGTTGTTGGACGTCATCAGTGCTATTAATGAGGATCAAGGGTAAGTTTTTATCCAGTAGAATTGTATGTGTAGAAATAATATAATCTTTTGAAAGGCAGTTGTAATACAAGGAACCTGATTACTTTTAAGATTTGAAAGTTAAAATCTTTCATGTTGTTACAAATCTATCTTTTGTTGTAAACTTTTGTTTGTTAGTCTTATATGATTCTTTTTTTTCTGTGAATCATAAGTAAGTTGCTTCTCTTTGAAATATTCGTATTTGAATAGGTACCACATTACTGCCTAGATATCTGACGAATAAGGAAGCAAAGATATTAAATTGGGTTTGAAGTTGCAATAAGTATGGCAACTATCCACCACATATTACAGCTTAAATTTTAATGAATATACTATGAAATAGTTGTAAAAATGTTATATATTCAGAAGATATCTGTGATGATTGAGAGTTTGCTTTACTCTTATGTGATATAAAAATCTAAAACTATTCAGAAGTTCAAGTAACAAAATTTGAAGAAAAACTACATTATCCCTAAACAGTCATAGTCATTTTCTAGTTTTATCTTTGATATATTTGAGAAAATTTTAAAATGTTAAGAGGGTATGATTAGTGTCATAAAAATGGAATTGTTTGAAAAATGGTTTCTACAAAAGATTTGTAAGTGAAGTAAACTATATCTGGTTGTTTTATTAGTAATTTTATTTAATTTTATGATTATTTTCTTCCATAGTTACCTATATTCTGCCTTCATTTTAAAATAATTCCTCTTATGATGTTGCGATTAATATTCGTTATGATATCTTGAGTAGGAAGATGGTCTGCTCTGTTTTCTTGTGTATGCTGAAATGTAATGTACTATGCTTTTATATATACATTTTAAAGCAATTTGAAACATTTTTGAAAATTCTTTTTCCACTGGAATTGCAAATTTCACGTGAAAAGTTAATATTCTTGATCTAACTGCAAAAAGTTTTAAGATATGTGATTACATAATTATTAGAGTATTCTTAAAGATTATCTATCAAGCTATCTCTGGATTATCTATTTTGATTGTGAGTAAATGCTTGTTATCCATTCATAATCATCTTATGTAAATTGTATATTTTTAGGCTTCAGAGCAATTTTCTCATTGGAAATATATGTAATTAATTCTTTGTCATTATAGAAATTTACTGAAATATTTCAACCTTTCAGTAGCTCAAACAATGACTTAGTTATTGTAAAATTATTTCTATGGAACTCATTCAAATATGTTAAATCGTTGGAAATGTGTCATAAAGTCATTTCACATTCTAATTATGACATGTTTAATTTAAAAAATGCTTGGATGTCTTAGATTTTTCTTGTTTTATGATTTCAACATGTCTAATAATTTATAACTTATAGGTAATAGTACTTAACTAAAAAGCATTGCTTTAATTTTTCTGCTGACTTAAATGCTATGCCATTTATTTTCATTGAGATGCCTTTCAGCATGAATGTTTTAACATTCAGAATTATTTGCCGCATTATCTATCACATATTGTATCCTATATATTCTTTTTTTAAAAGTATTATATGTTTTAAATTCATTGTGAGCTTTCTCACTGAATGCTTTCATTTTGTTTTGTCTTATTATCTGAACACATGTTAATAATTCTTTTGCTGTGTAAAGTTTTTCTGTATAAAATTATATATAAAATTTTTCTTTTATAAAAATGTTGTTAAGAATTATGTTGATAAATCATTACATTAACTCCAAGTTTACAAAGATCAATAATTCTAAAGAATTATAGGTTATAAAATAATGAATGTGTTTCCTATAGATTCTTGATAGAGCATTAAGATAATAATTATCATTAGAAATAATTAATGTTTTATATTTGTGATGGTGATAAATTGTTGGAGATGAAATTTTGCAGAATTTATGTGTAGGATATAGATTGTGCTTTTAGTGAAAAAATATTTCATGATAAAATAGCAAATGCTTTTCAGGGGAATTGAACAAACCTAGTCACATGCCTTACATTTTCATGTTTCTTGTAGTTTCTATTAATTATTTTGAAAAGAAAGTGACAGCATCTTCGAGTGCGCACAGCATAAGTTGTGAAGGCTATGATGAATTGTGTCACAGCACACAATTCATCATAGCCTTTAATCTAACAGACTTATACGTGACGGCACTATACTGACTGGTAGGATTAAGATTCTAAAATCACAGTAAGCCGATGACTTGCAGTTAAAGGAGAACCGAGAGTCCGCTTCATTCAGAAGCTATCTCCTGTAGTTGTGTAAAAGTGAGAGAAATGAACCATTGCTTTTGATGGCTGGCATAGACTTTTCATCCTGCATTGCAGTTTGTGATTACAGCAAGCCATTTTAAATATTCAGTTACTTATAGTATTTTTAACAATCTGTTTTATGTTGAATGTCTCAGCCCTTAATGCTGTAAAAATCTAGTTGGTTTTTTTCACAATGTAATGAACCATTATTGCATATGTAACTTTGTGTTAAAGAATTTGCATGTACCTTTTAATATGCAAGTGTATGTGTAATATTTATCATGTTGCATATTTATTGAATTTTTTATCCTTTTTTATAGTGAATCCTTAATAAGGTCTGCTTTCCAGTGCCTTCAACTAGTAGTTGCTGATTATCCACCAGTTATGCCTTGTACCTGCTTACAGCTTTGTGTGGATGCTGCTGCTAAATTTGGATCTCAAACTCAAGAACTAAATGTTTCTTTAGCAGCTGTTGGTCTTCTTGTATGTTTGTACTTTTCAGCTTGTATTGACATCTTTTGTTGTTGTTTTATGGAATTTGGTGAAAACTAGCACATTTGAAATTTAGCATATTTTAAGTAATTTTTTTAAATAAAAAAGCATATAAAACCAGTGAATAGTTATTTACCGATTATATTTCAGAATTGTTTTTAAAAGGTTTAAATTATCTGAGAAACATGAAACATTTTTTTTTGTCTTAACTCAGTAGTGACATATTTACAGAAAAAGTGGAACTACTGACTGTGTGTACAAACTCACAGAATAATACTTTAAACTTATTATCCGTTAAAAAATGACAACTAAAACTTTGACAAGTACCACTTTGTTCTAAATTCAAATAATAATTGAATAGAATTAAATTTACATTGTGGTTATTAATTTATCGCTATTGAAAGTGACTCACGCCAATGTCTTTTAACAATACACCAGTATGTATGGATTGAAATAATGAATTCATCAACATAAAGGTACAATTAACTTGAACACCTCAAGCTTTTTAAATATTTTTTTATTAAAAATAATACTGACTGAATAAATATCAAGATTTTATTTTCTGTGAATAAATCTACAATTTTAAAATAGGTTATAGCCGTTCCGTATATTGAAAAGTTACTTGAAAGAAAAGAAGGGAAAAAGCATTTACCAATAGTGGAAAGTATTTTAGACGATCACCTATGTCCTTTTTTGTTTATTTAATTGGTTTTTCTAGCGAATACTGCATTTGTTGATGAACAATTGGCTGAGATGATGGCAAACGAGCCTGTGCTGTTCATAAATTAAGCATAGCTTCATTCAGTGTTTCTTTATAGAGAATAGTGTAAGATGCATCAAATTCGTGGTGCATAGGATTTTCAGCTTATGTTAGGTAATCCTAAAGCTCAATTCTAAGTTAGAATAACTGGTGTACTGAGTGCAATGATTTCCTTCTAGTTTTGATTTTGACATTACCCTTATTTACTTCAACTCTTTTTTTCCCCTTTACAACTACTCTAAAAAGAACATTTCTTGTATAATATGGATTTATCTAATTTTTGATAAAAGATTTGTCATATATAAATTTTTCATTTTCATTTTAAGTTTTATGCAGGAAGTGGTTCGCGTTGTAAATTTCATTTTAATTAAATTCCTTCTTTTTGTTTTCAAGATTTGTGTTAAAAAGAAATTAAAAAAGGTTATTGAAGAAATTCGGAAAATGGTGTGGAAACCTGAAGCCGAAAATAGAGAAAGGTCCTGCCTTATTCCATGTGTTACACTTCTGTAATTTCCCACCAAAAGAGGGTTATTGTTCTAATTTTTCTTTTCACATGAGAATAAATGTATCTTTTTATCTGCAGGTTTGAAGTTGCCATGCTCCATTTTGGTCAACATGAATCTTTTTTCTCCACCTTCATTTTAGATTACCAATCAAGAGTATAAATCAATATATTCTTTGCATATAATCCAAATTTTATATAATTTGCAAGTGACAGCAGTCATATACCGTAATGTTACATGATGAGATGTAATGATTCCTGTAGATATTTTATTGCTCTCTTTAACGTCAGCAGATACAGTGGTAGTGATTTCAGCGAGTATTTACCACTGTTCTTGATAATGTTTTAATGACAAAAACACTGGTATTGAATAAAGTTGCTTTCTGTGTTTGAAGGATCTCTGTTTCATCTGGGACTTCTTTTCATCACTAGTCTCAAGATTGTTTATTGATTGTTGAATACTTTCTTCAGAATCCATACTTTTGTACAGAATTGATTCTATGCAAAAGTAACTATCCTGAAGAACATTACAAACACATTGGCATAATTCTGACTCGCATTGCGTTGTTGTTGGGTTAAATGGGCGTTTCCTTTATTATTAAAACCTCCTAGAAGTGGAGAACATAATCTACATCATCTGTCAATTGATCGATTTATCTAAATTTAATTTTGATGATGTTTTTTCAAAAAATCAATTGATCTTGTGATTGTAATCCACCCATTTGGTAATTTTTATTTACCTGTATTCATTTTGTTTATTTATAGTGGAATATTGCTGACCATTTATATCAAAATGAAGAAAAAATATCTCATGGTTTATCATCTGCGACAGAGGAGGAGCTATTAGTTTTGAACTCCTTACAAATTTCAAATTACGATTTTTCTTTATTGCCGTTTGATCGTCTTTGGTTAAGTTTATTTTGCAGACTAGGCGATCTGTGTGTAGATTCAAGGCCTGCTGTGCGAAAAAGTGCGGGACAAACTTTGTTTTCTACTCTAGGTGCACATGGAACTCTTTTACAGCAAACAACATGGCAAGTTGTATTATGGCAGGTTTGTGCTACTCTCTTCCTTACTTATTAGAAATGTGATTTCGAAAATTAATTTGCTGAATATCTGGATTAATTCTTTTATAATAATAATAATTAAAATTATTTTTTGGAGATATGAGTATTATTGGTTAAAATTTTAATTATTCAAGAGAGAGTGTAGTTAAAATTTGAAAGTTATGGAATAACAGCATGATAACATAATAATAGCAACATGATCAGTTTATAAATTTCACGAATTTAATTCAGAATCCAATCAAAGAACTGTTTCTAAATTTCTGAACAATGCACTCTAAAGGGTAATTTTATTGAACTAAATTTTTAATTTTGATGTAATTTTTATTTTCATTTGTTTATAGATTATGCTAATATTTTATTGGACATTAAATTTATCATTATGTTGTCAAGCTAAATTAATATGCATAAAATTATGATTTAAGACTATTTTTTAAGAATGTATAATTAGAAATTCAGCTAAGTTCTATTACTCATTTTCTTTTTATATGAAAAAATTTATTCATTCATGGTTTTTTTCTGTTTTCAATTCGAAGTTTTGCATTAAAATAAAATTTAATTTCTAGGTTCTCTTTCCACTTTTGGATAGAGTGAGATCACTTTCAGGTACTGCTTCTACTGATAAAATAACCGATATGGGCGGCAATATTCTTATTCATCATTCCAGGAATACAGCTCAGAAACAATGGGCAGAAACACAAGTGAGAATATGTAGAAATTGATAATTTTTAATAAAATGGTTTGATTTGAAATTATTGATTTTAGTTAATGACTTTAATTATTCAAATTAAACAAATGTATGTTTCATTATTTCTGTTAATGGTTATCTTGGCCATTCTACTTCAACATGTAAATACATGTATTGATTTATCATGAAACAATTTGGTTTTTATATTTAGGTTTCTTTTTAATTTAAGGTTCTCACTTTGTCTGGAGTTGCAAGGATTTTTCATACGAAACGTGACGTTCTTCAAACATTAGGAGATTTTCCAAGAGCATGGGCATTACTTCTTGAATTTATTGAAAGCTCATCATTAAGCAAGAATAATGAAGTAAATATAATTGTTTGTAAAATAACATATTTATATTTTATTTAAAAATTAACACAGTTTTGTTTTATAAACCTATAATTCAAAACCGAATTTTTCTTTTATTGCACTATTAATTTTTAGATTTACCTTTTATTTCGGATCTATCAACTGAATGGTTAAATTTAAATTTTATTTGATCCTTAAAATTTTCAACTGATTAATAAATGGTTCGTAATTATTTGCTATTAATTCGCAACGCAATTATTTGTAATCAATTAATTTTAATAGTTAATAAACAATCAGAGGGCAAAGCAGCCCTCTGATTGTGTATTAACTATTAAAATTACCTTTTAATTTGTTCTGGTTGAATATTAAAAAAAAAAAAAACGAATGACGAACTCATGCCATAGCATAAATAACTCGAAAAGGAAAGAGGGCAGTATAGTTTTATGATTTCAGAGTTTAAGGAGATTAATATTTTACCGAACGTGAGGTTAATTATTTATTGGTTGGTAGAAAGAATTAAAAGAGTAACAGAATTAATAGGAATAAAGGGTTGGTTTTTTTAGGTTCTTGAAATTTAATTTTTTCAATTTCAATTAAAATTGTAATATAATTAATAATAATAATGAGCATTATTGTGATGAAAATGCCCATTCTGTGAGGTTTTAAAATCTGACGATGTTAAGACATATATATTTGTGGATTTCTAGCTGTATGCCTCAATTAGTTAAGCTACTGCATATTTTAAATTGCTTCTTACTCTAGTTTTATGCTTGTTTCTGCAGGTTTCTTTCTCAGCTCTGAAAAGTTTTCAAGAAATTTTGAATATCAGCAGATTTCAAGAAGGGAAAGTTGGAAAATCTGAAGTTGCTCCCCCGAAAGATCAAGAATCTCTTTCACAAAGGTTGATACCCTATAAAACATAAGCCTGTCATTTTGGTAACTTTTTTATTACTTTATTGAAAAAATGATACTTTGGCAATCAAATTATGAACAGTTTGTTGTGATGCAGATTATCTTGTCATAATTTCTATTCATGATAAAGGTTTAAGGGTTGAAGGAACATGCAGGTTTCATTGTTGATCTGAAACATTGTTTCGACTTTGTAAGGGTTAATTAAGATTATATGGAATTAGAATTCTTGCAGGGTTAACCAAGAAGGATTTGCACATTTTCTCAGAAATTGAATTCTTTCTTTGGAATATGCAATAAATTTTATAGTGCACTGTCTTCATATTTAAATGTAATGTTTGTTTAAATGACGATTGGGAGATGATTAAATAAAATCGGTTTGATGTTTTATATTAAAAAAAAATTGGAAAATTTGTTCTGCAGCTTACAGTTAATCAGTGAACAGTTAATAATTGCTTTATACATAATAATTTTAATCACTTTTTAGTTGTTTTCAATGTTTAGTTTTAATGTTTTTTAGCAAATTTCCGTTTGAGACTGATTTTTAATGAATTATTAATTTGAAATATGTGTTGCCTAATTAATAAGAAATGAAAAATATTGGAGTTTAGAAAAGTTATAAAAGCAATAAATAGTAAAGGTAAAATAATACTTGAACTAAATTCATCTTTTGGAATCGAAAGGTATGCCTGATGTATGCTATATTCAAAGTCATGCTTCAATTTGATACTGCTTGATACTTTCAATATTTATAAAAGCATTGCAAAATGATGAAAAGTTGCTATTTCTTTTTTTTATATGAAATCCTATGAAATTTTATTTCTCATATCATGAAGTATTAAAGTCTTTACATTTTCTCGAATAAATATGCATTAAATCTTGTGTCCCGAATCTTTACTGAATAAAAAATGTGAATCTTTTTCAATAAATTAATAAATAAATGAAATGTGAAAATTATTTAATGTTTTTTTTTGTAATGTGCAATGAAAAATCAGTTTTAAATAGAAGTATTTTTTAATTATTTTATAGTGAATAATCTTCAAACTTTGCCATGGAAGGAATTTGTAGATGTTAGCTATAATTAAAAAGATAATTTTTTTACCCAGAATCTTAAGAATATACAATTATCAATATTGTGAAATGAAATTAAGATTCTTTTCTCGAGATTTAAGAATCAACTTTAAAGCTTTATACTTTGTGCAAGATACATCCTTTCCCAACTCCCATTGTTGCTTTGAAATGTATGCAATAATTTCATTTTTTAATTGTATGTAATTTATTTGTAATTTTTTCAATACTTTCTTGTTGTAGGTTTGAATTATATTTTTTATGTTTATTAAAATTGGCCATAGAGGTAATTTTAAGATTTTAATAATATTTTTAACTGAGTATTTAAAACCTTATAAACAAGAGTTAGATGTGTATACAAATAATTGGCAAGATTTATTATCATTATTTCTATGATTTTTAAAAAACTGCTAGTCTTGTAAAATATCTTTTCAAAAGTCATCTTATATTTGGTGCTGCATGGTTAAAGGCTCTTGAGCTAATAAATGAATTTTAAAAAATAAAACCACCAATTCAAAAATGAGGCCTTCTTTTAAAGCTAGTTGTATTCTTTCCATCCAAGATCGATACTATCTATTATGCTTTCAAAAATCTTCATAGTGCACATATGACATATGAATTCATGTGACTTTACCAACCATATTACAATTCTCCTTGGACTTCACATGAATAAAGCTATTAACATTGGCTCTATTTCCGCCATATTCGTTTTTTTTTCAGTGTTGAATACTTGTGTGTGTGTATATATATATATATATATATATATATATATATATATATATATATATATAAAATTTCATATGACTATAAGTTTGAGATTTCTGCCTCGGCTATTGAAATAAAAATGAATTGAAAATTAAAATGAATTTTCCGAAAATGATTCCAGTATCTGAGGAAGATAAAACATTTTTTTTTTTTTTTGTATTTGAATAATTTGACAGAAATGAAAATCCTTCTCTTTTATTGCCTTAATTTTTGCTTTTTTAAGAACTAATCGACTTTGGCGACTAACCGGTTCACCAATCTTATTGCTTTTTAAAATTTTAATAATTAAATATTTTATGAAACTCCTATTTTGATTTCTTCTTCATCAAAATATTTTAAAGCTTCAAATTTTGATCGTGATATAATTCTACAAAAATTTATCAGAATTATCATGACCAGATCGATTAATTAACAATGCTTAGCTTTAAAAGCATTAAACACTAAGAAAATGAACAGAATCCTTTTAAATAATGTCGGAAATTGGTTAAAAAACTATTAGAAAACGATGTCCTTAAAAATTGAAGCATATATAACTAGCATCAATACAATTTATTTACAAAAGTACACAATTAACCTAAAAATAATTTAAATCAAGTCCGTATCCGTTGAAAATAGTTGTCAACAATCAGAGCACAATGCGCATGTGCGAATTTTCTGCTGCAGTTACGGAAGCGGTGTGCAGATTAGAAAATTTTAATTTCCTGTATTCAGTTTTATTTTAATTCAAAATTACTTCAGAATGAATCTTGAAAGTCATTTAATTAAAAATATTTAATTTTAAATGCATCAAACATTAAGAAAATAAACAATCGTTTAAAACAATCGGCCGAAAATATCTTAAGCCTAACCTCATTAGCATGGGAGGAGGGGGAAAAAACAACCTGAAGCCTAACGTATTTGATGATGAGGAAATGAAATGATTCCTTTGACAGGAAAGTTAGTTTTTAATTAATAATTAAAATTCAAAATTCCAAAAAAGGGACCCCAGGTGCACATTCCCGACCTCTAAGGTATACATGTACCAAATTTGGAAGCTGTATGTCAAACTGTCTGGCCTGCAGAGCGCCAACACACACGCACGCACGCACGCACACACACACGCACACGCACACATGTTAATTTTTAACTTCACATAGCATTAGCATTACAAACTTTATACATCTGTAGTCTACATGGGCATGGAGACCATATCAATTATCATAACAAACAAAAATAAAAGCATCTGAAATATTTCATAAATTGTTTTATTATTTATTTCATTTTTTTCTTGGCACTGTTAATTTTTGTTGAAAGATAATACAGCACCAAGAAAGGTCAATTCTGAACCTTTTTAGTAACAGCGTTTTTCACTGAGATACTAAAACAACGCTTATATACTTGAAGAGCCTTGCTAGCAATATTTCAGTTCTACTGGAAAGATTCATAATTCTTATTTTTCAAATTATCATGGAGAGATAAGAAAAAAGGCCAAATCTTTGAATTTAATTAGTGGCTCCAAATTGTATATTCATCACCATTCAAAATTGATGCATAGCAATATTTTTGTGTGTTGGAACATGTGTGGAACACATCTTTATTAATATTATCGATTGAGGTTGCTGATGTTAACATCTGAAAGGAATTAGAATATCAAGAAGTTGAAAAGTTTGTTTTATCTGAACACTGAGTTTAACTACCTGAACTATCTGCAAATCGTAAGTAGTTTCTATAGTGATGAAATGTATTAATTTAGTTTGGACTGTTTTAACTATAGCATTAGAGCTAATGATATTTATCTGCAATGCAGTGACATATGAAAATTACATATAATACTGAAAATACTGGGTTTTATTATTGCTACGTACTTTTGCCTTCATAGTTATTATTCATTTCATGAAATACCATTCACTTCCATTATGGGCTGTTAGTATTATTTTTTGTTGTTAATATGCATCTTTCAAACTTTTGCTTAATTTGAATTCCAGTGAGACTGCTTTATGGAGTGCTGCTTGGAAAGTTTGGTACAATATTGGTGTTGAAAGTACAAAACCTCCACCTGAACGAATTATTGATACCGCGCATGCAAAGAACGATTTCTCTTTACTGTATGTACCAGCTCAACAATTTTTGACTGCTCTGATTCAGATTTTTCCTTCACTTTTTCAACACATTAAGGAAAGGTTAGTATATATTTTTTGTATTTGTATAATTTATAATTTTTTTGTATTTGACTTTTTTATATTGATGACATGTATTTTTTGGAATTTTTGCCTTAACTAACTGAAATGTCTGTTTTCTGTTCTGGAATCATGTATCATGGGAACATTTTTAAAAACTTTTTCTTCAGGTTTGTTGCTGCTGATTTTCAGAAGTTGGCTACTGTTTTACAAAATGCTGTTGCAGTTCCTGTTCATGGCGAGACATCTCCTTTTATTTTACCTTCTTTAACTGAAGTTGTATTGACACCATTGCAAGAATCTGTATTACAATCCATGCATATTTTACTTAAGGTAAATTTAATGTATAATGAATTAAATGTTTCACATAGAAAATTTATTTCTGCAGTTAACTAATATTACAAGTACCTAAGGTTTTTCTGGTAAGGACATTAAAAAATGAATAATAAATTTTTCTGTCAAAAATTTTTAACTGAAATTTTAATTTCTTTATCGTTTTATCACTTCGTTATTCATATTGATTTGTTTAAATATTAAAAGAGTTTTTTTTTGCATTTGATACAATTCAAGTAGTATTTTCTTTAATTTAAAGGCGCTGTGAAGAATGCATTTGTAAATATTTAATGGAATTAAGAAGGTACATCTTGTTTACGATTTTGATTAGCTGTGTTGGCTTATAAAACTATTAAAAAAAGATTATTGAAGTGAAGACTATTTTTTAATTTTGAGATTTAGTTCAGTCTTTAACATAGACTATATTTATTTCAGTCATATTTTAAAGGGGCATTTATGGAATGCAGTTTTATATAGTAAAAATAGGAAAGAGTGATGACCTATTGTTTAACCAGTATTATTAAAATAATTACCAAGAACTTTGAACTATGCTCTTTTAAAAGTTGGACGATCTTATTGTGATGATAATCTTGCATTTTATTAAATTGCTGCTTGCCTTTAGTGGCCTTCTGATTCACTTTTATGGTTATATTATATTCGAAAGTTTACAATTGTCTATTGTATTTTATAATAATAATTTGAAACTAAGGCTATCTTTCAAGGAAGTTTTTATATGATTTTTCTGAAGTGAAAAAAATTATTTTTGAAAAAATGGTCGTGATTGTCGAAATTTACTTTAAAATTTAAATAGAAATTGAAAAGACTCTGAAATGTACATTCCTCCCCTTCAAAATTTATTTACATCAAATTTGGCAGCTTTTAAGTACAACAGTCTGTAGATCATGAACAGACTAGCAAGGCTTTCATCTTTAGTAATGAAGATACTATGATATTTAAAACTAAATAATTTTTCAGAAAACAGTAGCAGAATACAATGAAAATATAATTGCTTTTAATTAAATATGTCATTTAGTGCTTTTTGCATATTAAGGAAATAATAGGTGGCTCTGGTAAAAAACCAAAAACACTGAATTTTATACATGAATCATTTACATTACATTTTTCATTGCATACATATACATTTTTTCCCATGAATTTTATACATAAGAAACAAGGAGAAATATTATAAGACTTTTTTTTTTTTTTTGCTTCAGTCACAACAGGAAGAATTTTTCTATCTTCTAAATTATAATTGGACAAAAGCAACTTGTTTGCTTATTTTTTATGCATTTGCATTTTTTAAAAGTATATTTCTCAGATAAGATTTATCATAGAATTTAAGAATATTCACTGTTTGTAATGATGTAAAATATGACCATAATGTTTTCTTTTCACGCGCTCACCGATTATTTTTATCCTTTCTGTCAAATGTGCTTTGTTGTAAAAGCCATCAAAGTTTGTTTCAAACTTATTATTGAATTTTAATTAATTTTAAATGGTAAACTTCATGACCATTTAACCTACTTCTGAAGTATTTTTGTACAAGCATAAAACCTTATAACGTTTTGAGATTCCTATTAAAGTTATTGTGCAAAATCCTTTGTAGTGTCATTTTTTTTATGTATTTCTTATTTGTATTTAAAGTATTGTTAACATAACAGGTATGAAAGCAAAATAGTTTTTTATGCATTTTTTTTTATTTAAATAGTGTCTGGTGTTTCAAATATTTAAATAATCATTTTTGTTTTTTTATGACTTTTGTATTTTTATGATATTATCGAATTTCGTAAGTATAAATTTCAAACTTAGTAAAGCCAAATGAATTGCTACCTGATATTTTTCTTATGGTTAAATTTTTTTTGAAGTGGCGACTGCAGAATTAAAGAGCATTAAAAGAGTGATTGCATAGTACTTATGAAAATTTCACATTTACTAGGATATCTCAGAATATGGACAATTTTACTCAAACTCAAACTGCTTTTGATGAAACATTGAATTCTTATTTATAAATAGGCATGACACAATAACTTTTACAATTTTTTGGTGTCTCAGATTAAGGTATTGTTGCTTACTGCTTGTATAAAAAACTGTTTTAAAAATTTTATAATTTTTGCCTTTATTTAAATTAGAAGTTTTTTGAAGGTTGACATCCTATACACTAAGGAGTAATCCTATACACTAATTTAGCTTAGTGATATTTGGCCATTGAGATGAACTATATTCATCTTAATACTGATAACGAGACGATTCTTTATGTAATAATTTAGTTATACTATTTTCTGTTTATAAAACTGTTTTATAATTGCAGGAAGCCTTGAATGACAATCAGAATATTGTATCTCTTTTACCTGCTATTTTCAATCAATTGCTCGTATTTTCCACATATGCCTGTAATGCTCCACCATACGGTCAGCTGAGAACTCGAACTTTTGTAAATATAAAACTTTCTACGGTATGTTATGATCTTGCTATTCTGTTTTTTCTCAGGAAGTGATCATTAAATCACATAGTATTTGATATTTAAGGAAGACGACAAAGGCCGTCTTTATTAAAGTTAAATGCCAATACAAAGATAAATCTCTTGAAAAGATTTGTATATTTGTGTATATATGTATATATTGTATAAAGATTGTAAATATTTCTTGAATTTTACTGCCAAGAACAAACCTGGTGGACAGAATTGCATTAATCATATACATAGCAGTTATTTGTGCTATTATAAATCTAGATTAAAGTTTTAAATTAACATATCATAACTTTAAATTCATTAAAAGTTGAGTTATTTAGGATTTAAAAAAATGTTAACTTTAAAATATCTTGACTATAGCAGACATTTATTTCTAGACTGATTGGGTGACTATGAATTTTGTACCATTTGGTGAAAAAGCATTGGAAATGATTGTTAATGCTTATCAGCAAACTGCTCAACAGTCGAATGTTATAAACTCGCAAGTTTTGCATTCTATTATAAAGGTGCGTATGAATCTCTGAATAATTTTCTTTTAGAATTTTATTGTCATTATTACTTATTACAGTAGATTGATGTGCTGTATTTTATTATTTTTGTCTTATAAGATGAGCTGAAAGATTATTTAGTCGATTCGTGTATACAGTGAGGTCTTTTGCAATTATTATTAGATGAATATTTTTTTTTTTGTTGTCATATTCACTTGTATCTTAATGCTTCATTGCGTATCGGTGCAAGCTAGAGAAAAATTTAATGTTCAACATTTTATTTTATTAAGATATTTCATCTGCTTTTGAACCAATTCCTTAAACTGTCTTTTCTTTACATCATCATTTTGAATAAAGGCTTAAGTTATTTCTCTGTTATGATTTATGTTTATTCTTTGAAAAACGTAGAATATAAAGATTAATGTATTTTTTATAGTCGTTAAGAATTCCACTGAGTATGAAATACTCGTGTCCTTCCCAAATGACGTGGAAATTGTCTGTTAATGCGTTATTGAAGGTTCTTCATGCAGGATTACCAGTTGCTAGACAATATCGTAAGTATAATTTAAAAAAAATGTTTTATTATTGAGTATGGGAATGTATTTTTTCAGAAAATGAGTATTTCATAATTGATTTTTTAAGTGTTGAATTGCAATAAATTTGTGTTCCCTTTAAATGAACGTTGAGTAACAAATAACTTCATTGTCTTAACATTATATTATTTTAGCTGCGCAGTTCCAGGGAATGTGGATTGATCTTGCATATGCACTAGAAGATTTCTTATTTCCTGCAAGGTGAGTTTTTGGTATTTTAAAACTTTGTTGTGAATTAATTTCTTCATGTGTACAAGAAGTGTTCAAATTGAAGGTACAAAACGTCACAACAATGTGACTGTTAACACATTTGCCTATGCCACTATGGAAGAACGTAGCGAGACATTTGAAGATGCGATTGGAATCTCCGGCGTAGATCGGAGCATGCGCGGGCACAAGCTTGCGCAGGAGAGAGCAGAGGATATATAAAGAGCGCCGTCCGATTGACGCGGCAGTGCATCTTAAAACAGAATTACGTTGAAATTACAAAATTCCGATACACTGCTCCGATGTGTATTCTGAGACATTCCGAAGACTACGCATGTCCATCAAGTAAAAAAGATCAGGGCTACTCACGAAGGGTGTGGTTCTGCTTCATAATAATGCGCTTCCGCACGTATCCAGGGTCACACATTCGGAACTGTCGAAGTTCAAATGGGAACAGCTCGACCCCGCCCCCTGCTGTGCTGACATATCGCCTTGAAAAATGTTTTTTTTTTTTGCTCCACTGAAAAACATCTAAAAACGAAGTGTTTCAACTCGGACGGCGAACTCAAGGAAGTTGTAAAGGATTGGGTCTAGTCATGGTCACAGGAATTTTAGCAACAAGGAATACTTCGGCTCGTTAATCAATGGGATCGTTGTGCTCTGACTCGTAGTGTATACTTTGAATAAAATCTTCATTTATACCCACAGTGACGTTTCGTACCTTTTCATTTGAGCACCCCTTGTATGTATCTACATATCTTTTTTTTACATATTTTCATAACTTTCTTTGTAATAAAAGTTCAGAATGGTTCCTGTTAATGACGTTTAATTATATGGAAGTTAACTTTATTTTTTTTCCTTTCTATTCGATGAGAGACAAAACCAAAACAGTATAGTTTCTTGTCATTAAATTTTTTTAAATTAATGCCTTTAAAATTTAGAACGGGAATTCAAATATCTTTGAATCGGATATCAATATTGGGTTTCAATTAATGATTAACAAAAAAAGAAGAGACCAAGAAAAACAAAAATTTCACTATTTTATACTATATTATCTTTATTCCTTTGTATTTGAGGTGGATAATATGTAACTGAATTCTGCAATTTTGTGTTATTTTATGAAACGTATTTTTTTTATAGTTCACCATCACCTACTCAGAGCCTTGAAGATCAGCAGTGTGATGAAGCTTTAGATTGCAAAGTATGATGCTCTTTTCTTTCATTAAAACTTCGAATCAATGATATTATTTTGTTTGGACTTTTTCTCCTGCTTGTTACTTAAGATAAGTACTTTTTTTTAGGTTATCCTTTTAATACGCGATGGAATTTTGCCTTATGCTAACCAACTGCCTCGTGAATTCATTATAAGAATCGTCACGTTACTAAATAAGGGCTCTATACATTCAGCTACAAATAACAGTCCAGTTGGTAAGAATATTAAAATTTTTTCCAATTTTTTTAGTGAAGCTAAATTATTATATTTTCTTCAAAAATTTTCATATTGAAAATAACAAGTTGTCAATTAAACTGAGCAAAACTCTTTAGTAATATAAATCTATAATGTTTTGGTCGTACCATATTTTTAAAATTTAAATTGCGTATAAATTATGTGTTATAATATGGTCAGATATCTGAGAAAAAGTCGAGTTAACGGAATTGAAACATTTTTAAATAAAATTAAATGCCATGAAAATTGTATTAATACATTTTTAGGTATGTTTAATATTAAGAAAAATAATATATGAAAAAGAAAAATTAACTGATTTAAAAAGAATTTTAGTGGCATTCTTTGCAATATAAATGCTTACATATGAGACTAAAAAAGTTCTTTCTTACTTATCACGTTTTTCTTTTATTTTCTTCTTTTCTTTAAAAATTATTAATATCCCTGAAATAGCTTAAATGCGTTTATTTTGCAACTTCGAAGTATCATTCCCCGTATAGGAAGTATTAAAATTGTGAATGGATTAAAATGTAAGATAGATTTTCTCTCCTATTTCTAGAATTGCGGAAATTTAAGAGTAGATATTATGATATCTTCTGCATACATAATTTTCTAATTCGCTGCTGCAATGCTATTTTAACATATTTCATAGTTTTTTAAATTATCGGCATTCCAAAGGGTGAAAAAAATTACGTGTTTCGATGGAAGTTTCTTGCTTAAAACTGAAAACTAGATTTCTGTTAGCATACTAATCGATTTCTTCAGTTGAAATATAATTAATGCATCCTTTTTATTTTCCAGATATTGATTCAAGTCGAAAACTTCGCGAGGAATTTGCAAAGTCTTGCTTTGAAACACTATTACAGTTTTCATTTTTAGAAAGTGGAATTGATATTGATGATGATGGTGTTGTTAATTTATTAGCTGTGACATCACTTCTTCACAGATTTAAAGAAGTTATTCATAAGTATGCTGAAGATGAAAGACTTAGTGGAAAGTGCCCTCTGCCAAGGTAACAATTAATTCGAAATGGGAATTGCATTTCCCCCCGCCCGCTTTTTCTTCAATAACCCTTTTAAATTTATGAAATAAGTTTAGCATAAGAATCCAGTTATTTTATTTTCCTTAACTTGCATGTTTCTTCCTTCAGTTTTTTAAAAATATTTTTTAAGGCAATGCTCATATTATAAAGTTGTAGATATTACCATCTGTATCCAAAAAATTAAAATTCAATTTACGCATGGAAGATAGCATGTAATTGCTCTCTAACAGTATAAAAATACAATATAAAAATTAATACAGTCATTAGCATCCCATTTCATTTTGTTTTTATTGACAACTTCCATTTCTACTTTTTCGTTTACAAAATATAAAGAAAGTATTATGAAAAAGGATAAGTAAATTGAAAATACATTTATGTTTACAGTACTATTTTTAAACTTACATTACATAAAATGTGATTAGTAATGACGCTTTTGACTTTTAAAAAAAATCTTAGTGACATTAAATATATATTTGATATGCAAATAATGCTTAATGTTTTTCCAGTTTCTGGTATTTTATTTTTTTAAGAAATTAATTGATAAAGATTGTAATCAACAATAAATGTTAATTTCAACTCTGGAATATTAAAGATTAAAAAATGTTTTTTAAATCAAACCTTGAATTGAATTTTACGAATTACGGAAAGTATTTTAAAACGTTACATGATTGAAATGTATTTTTTCAGAATAGTTGATTTATAGATTTCTTAGCTGAGCTTATATTAATTTCGTTTTTATTTTAATGCGTCTGTGCTAATTGAAACGAGGAAAGAAATAAAATAAACATGCATTTTTAAATAAAACATACTCACCAAACTAATTCAAACATTTTATAATATAATCAAAGCTATTCTCATTTAAATGGAAAAAATATTTTTCATTGGTGTATTTGTTGTTTAATTTATCACCATTACCAGACTTCTAAAATATTTTTTTCCATTTTTGAGACCCTTCAGTTTTATTACTCAAACCACTGAAAAGTCGATCAGTAGTCTACCATTGAATTTAATAATCGCATCATCTTTTAAGTATAATTTGTTAAAACAGTTATATCTTATAATCTACTTAATTACAAGTAAAGATAGTTTTGGTGATATAAACTTTGAATAAAATTACTGTAAATAGTTATGCAAGTTATCGTATTTCTTGGTTTTGAAATGCTGGTGAATCTCACAGATCCTAGTATGATGCCTTTTGATGTATTACAATTTCTGCGATTTTATATATATATATATATATATATTTACATTTATAACTTCATCTCTTTGTATACTTTCTGGCATTCGAGTGTTTAAAAAGATATAAAAATACATGCGAAAAACTAACGTGCTAATTGGTTTTTAAAACGAATTTAATTGTATGCAAAGCTTTTTTGTTGTTTACTTATGATGTTTATATTATAAAATTGCAGGCATAGAATGTCCGAAATTTCCTTTGTTCTTAAAGCAGTAGCAACTCTGGCTAAATCATTGAAAAAGGCTGATCCTGAAAAAGGTATATTGGTCATATTAGCATTTCGTGTTCGAGGCCTTTTTAAAAAAATCTGTTTGCATTTGTTTAGTTGCTGTAAATGTTATAATTATTTATTTTTCATTCTTAATTAATTTTTTAAGAGAAAATTCAGTGTTTTACTGTTTTTGTTTTTTGGCAAAAGGTTTTCAATGTTCTAAAAGTTAAAGACCAAAATCTCTACATAATATGAAGCATTTTACACTGATTTTCTCCAATGCATTTTGTTTTTTTCTGTCATTGCATTACTAAGAAGCAGATTTTTTTTTTTTTTTTTTGATTTTCGTGAGTTGACATGATGTTTAATCCCTTTCTTAAGAAATTTATTGAACTGCAGTTTAAAAGAGGAATGACATCACACTGGCAAAACAAAATAGCATGCCTTTAAATAATTTAATTTCTTCCTGTAGTTATTAAGCTTTTACATTGAGAGATTAATTTCTTTTCCATTAATAGCTTTTCACGTGCAGTTTTTTTGCAAAATGAGTTGGAGCCAATTTCAAGAGTTGAATTTCAAAAATTTCTAATTGTTAATTGAAATGCAGTTTTTTCTTCTTTATTTCAGATGTTTTTTTTTTTGCATTATGTGCAATCAATAAAGATGCGGTATTAATATTTTTCTTTGTGTTTAGCTGAATAATTTCTGAATTAAAGTTTGAAGATAAAATAAATGGACAGCATTAAAGATTTTGTTTTGCAGAGTATTTTTTTCTATTGCTTTGTATTTGCGTCATTTATTACTATTTTCTTTTCAAAATTTATCTTATGAAAGGTTTTAAAATATCGATATTTTCTTGTGGCTGCATTTTGCCCATGTGATGCAATCTAGTGATTAATTTTACATTACAAGGATTAATGAAAAGTATTTGAATTTAAAAATAGATCTTCTTTTGATGATATTTATTATTTTTAATATTGCCCTTATATTCCTTAAATGAAATTGCATAGCTCCTAATTTCCTTTTTAGGTAAAACAAAGAAGTTATAAATCTGTATTAAGTACACAACTCTTCCATTCATATTCATTAAAGAGTAATGACGATATTTCAGTACAAAAACTTTCTATTTATATACGAAATGAACAACTTTGTTGAAATCTATTATAAAGAGTTTATTTCCTCTCTATTGTAACAGTTATAGGCAAATTTTATGAAACTATTAAATTCACGTGACAAATTTACAGAGTACATAGCGTCATGAAAAATCTTTAAAAAGTGCTTATATTTGAAAACCATTTTTAAACACCTTAAAAGTGCTTAATTTTCTCGAGAAAAGCAAAGAATATATATGTTACTGTGAGAGACCGAAATTGGAGAATGTCGACATTCGCTGGTGAATGTCAACACATACCAAAAACGTTGGTGAAAGACCGTACAATTGATTACATTTCTTGCACTTTCGGACCATCGCCGGTATATGTCGACAATCACAGACAAGCTTTGGTGGAATTTGAAAAGATGATTAAAGAGCTCGAAAAGGAGATAACAGAAGGCAACGTCAACAAAGAGGTGCGGCCTAGAGCACGTTGTGTTTTGCTGGAACACAAGGTCAACAGAGAGGCGAAATTGCAAATCTGCATTTCTCCTCTCCGGATACGGAGAGATGAAACGCATATTCAAGATTCACCATTAGTGCATTGTGGATGTCGACATTTGCCGGTGTAAGTGAGAAATGAGGATATCTAGCAAATATTTCGGACATACACCAAGCGACTACGTGAATGTTGACATTCACCAGCGAATGTCGACATTCTCCAGATTTCGGACTTTCACGGTAACATATATATATATATATATATATATATATATATATATATATATATATAAAATATAATATTGAGCATTAGATATTCCCTTTTGTTTCCGCATTCCTTAATACGCTAAATAGATAAGTCATAAATATTTGTTTGCTTTGTATAGCAAAAAAAGTAAACTGAAGAAAGGAAAGCCTTAGCTGAAGGGAGCAAATAGGTTTAACCATGTTAAGATAATGGTTAATGAACTTTTTTTCGCTCGTTTTTTCAACATTGAGCACCGTATTGAAATATTGGAATGGTTATTCCGTAAGAGAGAAATACAAAATATACCGAACTTGTTGCAACTCGAAAAACGTTTGAATTTCTTTTACACGTAGTGTTTTAAATAGTTCTCTTATATTTAATTCTCTATTTTTGTCAAAACCAAAACGACATAATTTGTTTTACAATAGAAGATATTGAGCAAATGTTATAAAAATACAATTATTAAAATCTAAAAAATGTACATTTGAAATTAATTTCAAAAATTCAATAAAAGTTATGCATTACAATTAAACAGAAAATAACCTATGATTAGAAAATACGCAGATTTAAATATGCGGATATGTACAAAGGTGTTTAATTTTTTTTACTATGGTGTTAAAAGGGGTTTAAAAGTACTTGATTTTTGCAGCACTTTCTCACTACGCATTTTGATTTACTTGCGAATTAATCACTTTAAGCCCTAAAATAATGAATTTCTGCATTACACATTTTTTTCGAACTTTTGGAACAATTACTTTTGTTTTTCTATGTGATTTATTTTGATGGGTAGATTAAAACCTAAAAGTTAGGAAATTAGAATTGCTGTTTTGTTTTTATTAATTCTAAATATTTCATGTTTTGGAAACATGACTAAAATGTAGTAATTTTCGGTAACGTTATGATGTTTTATTATATATGTATGATCTATTATTTTACTGAGCATTTTCGGCTTGATGTGACAAAATGCAAGATGTATAAAGATTTTATTTAATAAACATTGATTAATTTTCTAAAAAAATATGCACATTTGAATAACAAAACTTGAGTAGCTATAATTTTATAAAAAGGAATTCTTATGCTGTATAGAGAAATTCGATTTAAAAAAAATGTACTATCATGCACATTAAAATAATCTATAACAAGAGAATATATCTTTACGTGTCGAATGTTATTGCACGATTAAATGTCGGTATTACCTTGGTTTTTGTTAAATCTTGCTGTATAAATTGAATGCACTTTATAAATATTCATTGTTCATATGCTCAGTATGAGAACCTGTCGAAGTATAATAAAAAATATAATTTATTTTGATGAATCAAAAATTTAACAAGTTTGCATAGTTTGATTTGTAACTTATATATAAGTACGGTAGTATTAAGTGCGTATTATTTTTTAAAAATAATTCATTTATGTATAGTGAGATTTAAGGAATTTCTTTATTTTATATATGTTGTTTTCTGTAATTTTACTGAAAATTATATTTTCATGTACAGTTGAATGGACTGTGTGGGAACAACTTATTTCTCTCTATCCAAGCCTTGTTGACTGTACAACTTCCACCTCAGCTCAAGTTTGCTGTTCTTTGAGAGAGGCTTTACATGAATATGCAGATCTTTTGGAACCACCTAAGAACGTGCTCAATGGAAGCTCATGATATTAGCAATAATGATAATACTTAAAGGATTTTGTAAGAATGTGTTCACTTTATAAGTGATTCTTTTGTAAGTTGTGTCTGGCTGAAGCATTTTATTGCCAATTAAGAATTAGAATATTTGGGGTCCACTGTTAAAATGTGACATCTGTTGTAATTGATTTCATCGATTTCAGAGTAGTTTACAGCTGATATAACTTAAGAAGTGTGAGATCATAAATTTTCGAGGCAATAATTTTATTCATTTAATTCGAGTTATCAGATTTGTATTCAGATCAATCAATTTTTCATATCAGATTTCTCAAAACATAAATAACCATTATCATAAACTGTATGAACTTACACAAGGTTGAATTTTTTAATTAAAATTTCATTCTGAGCATAAATTGATATATAAAGAATTGGATAATTGGAATTATTACATACTGTATGTATATGGAGCATTTGAAACATCAGTGAAGTTATTGAAATTTTGTAATTGTTTCATCTGACTGCTCAAATTTTTATATCAGAATACTTGTTTTCTGACAGATGATTTTGTTGTTTTTGAATGAAAGTATTTTTGTTGAGCTTCTATAATTTTCAATCTATTTTGAAATCCTATATTTGAATTTAGGGGTATTTATATTTGAGGTTAAGTTTCGCCTTGCAGTTCGATTAATTTTCTAATTGCGCAATGTATAAAAGTACGGTTATGCAATTTTCTATCATGTTTACCTGTGAATCAAAGAAAATGAATTCTATTTATGCACCAGTGTGTTATGTACATAATGGTTTTTGTCAAAAAATCATATAGCTGTTTATTTGATTTTGTTGCATGTAATACATATATATATAGAGATATTTAATAAAAGATTGTCTGAAATTTATTGAATTTATCATGAATCGCATTTTTTAAATAATTACAAGCAGATAATGTATATTACTATTTATAATACTCCTGATTCTGCTGTATAAACATGACAAAATAATAAAAAAGATTGTTTTATATATGACAGCTTTTCTTTCATTTAAGTGTGTTTCTCAATTTAATACAAGTCCCTTTTTATGGCCATTATTTAAAAAAAAAACAGGATAAACAGTAACAATAAAATTAATTAATTAATTCAAACAAGAGTTTTTTTATTATTTGATGGCAAAGAGAATATCGCCGCAAGTTTTTGGAGTAGGTTGGTGCATAATTATCAGACGTTTAATTTACGTGCTATATTTTATAAAAATTTACAATATTTCATAAATTTATGAATGAAAATATTCTACTTTTAGGTTATAAAAATGAGTAGATAATCATATATGAGTCATATCATTATTGCCTTTCATCACGATAATGTGCGTTGAGCGAAGTGTTATCGAATGTAAGGCCTGAGAACTGTTTCCACATCTGCCGTATTCGTGCACAGAAGTGTACCGATACCAGGTCAATCGGTGACTAAAACACAGGCTGGCGAACAAAATTTATGACGATTTCGATAACTTAGTGGCGGATGTTAAAGCATGGATTACCTCCAAGAACCATGTGCCCGGGGAATGGATCGTTTTCCAAGCAAATGGAGAGTAGTTATTGAAGTAGATATGACTATGCTTAGGATTTATCATTTAAAAATGTTACTGTTGAATTTTTATGTTTCCTTTTTCATAATAAATATTGTTCAAGAACGCTTGATAATTATGCACCAATCCAATATATTTCCTTTTCTATATATACGAAGGTCATCGAAAAAATTAAAAAAAAAAAAAAAGAAAAGTTAGTTATACAAAATGGAAAAACAATACTTCTACACACCTGAAGCTTTCCTCATTACTCTACATTCAAACATTTGTCGTATCTGGTCACATATTTAGAATTCCCATGTTATACTCCTTTATCTCCAGCTAATTAATCCAGATGGTCACTGCATTCCCTTTCAGCACTTTTAAAATGTTTATCGCACAGAAAAGGATAAAGATAGAAATCGCTAGAAGCTAAGTCCGGTTTGTAAAGTGGGTGATCAAAAAGTTTTATTCGAATTGATCCAGCGATTCTTGAATTGCAGCAGAAGTTGAAAGACAGGCATTGCTCTAAAGAAGCATAATCTTCCGAGGAAGCGTACCTCGTTTCCTGTTTTTTATGGCTCGCTGTAGTTTTTTAGAATCGTACAAAAACGACTTGAGTTTATAGTACTACGTTTTAGAATGAAATCCTCATTGGCTTTTGCTTGAATGTAGCATTCCGTATCTAATAGATTTCAATTGATGATACGAACTCCTAAAAGTGTAAATCCATCGGGAAAAGTTAGATCTCCTCTCCTAATAAAGATAGGGTAACATAATTTTAGTATTTTCCAAAACTTTAATTTTATCGCTGTGCTGTCAAGATCATGATCTTTATAAATCTCTCTCTCTCTTTTATCAGCCTTATGATCAGCATGGCTTTGAAATGGTATTGCGGATTCGTAACAATATATTTTCTTGAGACGTCTTTATTATAAAGTTAAAACATTGTTTTTATATTTTTAGAAGCCTATACTGATTTAGATTTGTGTTGATAAGAATTAACCATTTAATTTTTTTTTACAATTGATTTATCAGAAATGAACATTATTGAAATAATAAAATTATTTATTATATAAGATGAGCACAAATTTGTAGTGAAATTTATAACCGAATTTGCTACCATCCTAACATTATTTGCTAGGTTCCAGTTTCAATGGCAAATTAGTAATATTGAATCGTAAATTTGCATATAATTTTTTTTCCAGATGTTTCAATCCCTTTGTGAGCTTGTTAGATGTAACTTGCTATTTTTAAAACGCTTTTCCATCATCTCGTAATAATTGAGAGGTATAACATAGAGAGAGCGAAGTACTGTTTTTCAAGAAACATATTGATAGGCTAGGGGAATGAAACGTTTATCAAACATACCAGATACGTGAACCGAAAAGAGTTATGCTGCGCTTGATTTTATCGGTTTGAACTTGTACATAAGTATACAGCTGGAACTGTACCGATGGGATATTTTGAACTAAAAAAAATCTGCCTTATTCACAATTTGCGGAAATGTAAACTTTTTACAGGGTTGCTACGTCACCGGAAAACACAGGGAATTTGAAAATTTTCGTAAAAGCAGGGAAAACGTAAGACATTTTAATTTTCTTAGAGTTATTTTTTTCCCATCTAAAAAATATCGATCTCTAAAGATTGTAGTCATGGCCTCTAAAAATGAAAAATTAAAGGAAAAACAACAACAACACGTGATTATGTAATGTGGAAACTCGCCCCTTTTCTTCCTGTATAGATCATTTCAGTTTTGACTTGCGAAATAGTTGTTCTTTTTCCACAAGATTTGTGAATTGAAGCTAATGTGTATTCGCGAGACTTCTGTAATTGTGTGAAAGAATAAAATATATTTGTCTACCTGGATTAGCAACATTCAATCTGCGCAAATAGCGCGGAGGTGTATAGTCAGCTATACTTAAATTTTTTGAATGGCTCGTTTGTTATTTGAGAAACTGTGAGCTTATTCAAAGTAGTTTAGATAGTCTTTTTGGAGAAACAATGAGCTGCTCAAAATTCGTATTTAATATGAATTGGTCGGATAAAAAATTCAATTATGATTTTGCTGAATGGATTCGGAATGTTACACAAAATCTGTTTATTGATTGCTGTTAACTTTTTAAGAAGATAATAAGCTTAAGTAAAGAGGTAAAACAGGCTCTTATTAATGATGCCAAAGAGAGACAAACATACAAAACTGTGTGTTAATTTGTAAAAAAGCTTTTTAGTTCATGAACAATAGTTTAAAGATGAATTTTTATGGGCATTAAAACTGTTGCGGCACACTCATCCTTTAATACATTCAATGATATATCAGAAATATATTTACATATATTCACTGAAAATGGAATAAAAATAATTATATATATTATATACGTTATCTGTGTAGAAATGTCGTACCTTATTTATTGCGAATTAAATTCATTAGCTCCATGAAACTGATGGCTGAAAAATCTGCAGAAGTTGATGATTGATGCCCAAATGCTTGAATCGGCAAAAATGAATATATATATATATATATATATATATATATATATATATATATATA
>JAPMOQ010052241.1:105018-157650 GCA_026543055.1 Argiope trifasciata
ATATATATATATATATATATATATATATATATATATATATATATAATATAATATTATAAAATATTGACTTTAAATAAATATAAATTATTTTGCTAAGTCGAAATTTGTAAAATGAAGTTTCAGATTTCATCTCACTTTCAAATTTTAAGTATGTTTTTTATTCTATATTTTCCAAAGGTTTTCAGAACTGTTTTTGACGAGGTCAGACAGTAATTTTGTAAAATAAATAAATAATCAGTTATAAAAATGTTTAATTGTGAGTAAGTAGCTAGTTTAAAAGTTATGGTTTTTTAAAAGAATGTCATGAATTTCGAGGGAAAAAAAATCCGTTTTTACAAGTGAGTTTGAAAGCACCATCACTGGAATAGAAGAAATCTTCAAGTATTCACAGATCACAACTTAAAATTGATTGTTGTAGAAGGGGACTTCCTAAACTGTGTGTCCATATGAGATCGAGTGGGACATCAATGAGTTGTTAAAGTTTCGAGATGTCTTTTACCTTACATTTTCAAAATCAACTAAAAAAATAATAGGAAAAAAAAAAAAATTGACCAAAAATTGTTAAATTACTAAATAATTGAATTTCGTTTTATTTGCTTTGTATTAAAACCGAATTGTCTTATTTGTTTTTCGAATTTTTGGTTAAGAAAAAGTGTCAAGTATTTTTTTTTCCAGCATGAAACAGTTAGAAAGAAGTTTATGAAAGATCAAAATTTACTTATTGAAAGGTGCAAAATAAGAACAGCATAAAACATTTAAGAAATACTTATTATTAATAGATTAAAGTAATTAACTGGCTTATTAATGATAACACTTTAGTTCAGAGTCTATGACTCAATAAAAATTTAAATACCCTTTTGTTTTTCGGTGAATCAAGCATATCAGGGTTCTTGCTTAATTTTGATATATTATTATTATATTATATATATACTTGACACTGAGCAGTGAAATATTTCTTTTACTTCGAAATATTTGAATATTTCTTTTCTTGACTATACGGTAAGTCTTTTAAATATATAATCGTAATATGACAACAAAATTATGTTGCATTATTGATTCCGTTATTGATAGTAAAATTCAACGCAATTTCCAACAAATTTACAAATGTTTCGGTTTAAAATGACATAGCAATTCTAAACTGTTTGTTCATACTTTTAAATAAATTCTCATTTTAATTTTGTTCTATTTGAAGCAAAAAGCAGAACAAAAAATATTATCATGTTTGAATATGATAATTATAAATTACTTTGTTAAAAATGTATCACATATCTTGAAATACATTTGTTCATTTAGAATCCATTTGTGCCTTAATTTTAAATAGAATACGGCACATCGAATGTAATAGCAGTATTTTATTTATTTGTCGGTATTTTTATTTAAAGAACAGCAGTTCAAACCATAAAATTATTTTTTCGCGAGAAAAGCATTGTTGTGATTTCATAGTTTATTGTTGTTCAAGTATTTCAACTTAGGATTATCAGAAATGTTTTAATTCATGAATATGACAATTTATTAGTTAATACAATTGTCACATGTCAAAATAATCATTATAATTGTAAAACACCTTTTAAAATTTATCTGAATAAATGATGCTTAAAACATTTACTATTTCATAAGTTTTTATAAGAACAAAAAGACCTCAGGTTATAAAGAAATGCTGGATAAAAATTGCAGACAACTTGTGATAAATGTTCATGCATATTTTATAATATTGGGTTGTTCGGAAAGTCATTTCGTTTTTTTTTTTTGTCAAAATGAAAAGAAGTTTTCGTTTAATGAATAAATTATTTATTAAATTATAAAATTGCCATTATGGTCTGATACCTTTTGCCATATTTTTGGTAGTAACATGATTACACGCTCATAAAAGTTTTGGTCTTTGCTGTAAAAAAAACTGATCGAGGTGGTTTTTGGCCTCCTCATTTGAAGGAAAAATTTTGCAAATCAGTTCTGGTACTGATGTACTGTTAACACATCTTCTCCACACATATTGGCTAATTTATTTCTGGCTTGACAGCATTTTTACCTTTTATATAGCAAAAAAGAAAAAAATGACGAAAATGCTGTTTATTGCTCTCCATATTTAAAAGGGCACCATCCAAAAACTACTGCGAAGAATCAGCTGCACTTTTTCACACTCAAGCCTTGCTATATCAGCTCTTAAAACATAAAATGATTTTGCGGTTTAAGTATGAAATTGGGTGCGAAAAATACAATTAAATCCTCTGCCGGGAAAAAACGAAATTACTTTCCGAACAACCTAATAGTATTAACATTTAAATGAATATGCAAGTACTTGTAATTAATAATAGAAACTTACTGTTTTACTTTTAATCATGTTTGATTTTCGCCGTTATCCTAAAGAGGGAAATAAGATAATTACAAATGATTTTATTTTTCTTAAATCATATTAAGAGGAATTAAATTTTCATTTCACTTTTAGGAAAACTTGGCTTTAGAAAAAGATGATTTAATTAATTTTTTAAATTCTCGTTATGAAGCTTTAAATTGTTATAAAAATAGGAATTTTATGATATATTTTGATATTTACACAATTTAATATTTAGCTTATTTAAAGCTACTTTAAACCTATATTTGATAGACTAGAGACAGAAATTAAAAAACAAACAAACAACTCAAAAGTGTCTTCTCAGTATCCGTGCTGCAGAATAAAGTGGTTAAAAAACGCTAAATTGAAAAAAAAGAGAGGATAAGTGACATTAGATAAATTAACAGGTTATTTTACACTAAGGTCAAAACTGAATGGAGTTATAAAATATGAAATATATTGACAATTGAGCGAAATTATAATTATGAAATATGAAATGTATTGAAAATTGTGAGAAATTATAAATATAAATTACAAAATATATTTAATTCTTTTTTAAAATGAATGCTGAGGGATTCACCAATGACAAATCAATTGAATAGTTGATTTGATTTATCATTTCGGCTCTCCAAATTTTGAAAATCGAAATTCAACTATGACTATGTTGCATCAACTCTTAATGCATGATGGCGTTTAGTAGGAATAGATGCAAATTCGTGACATTCCTTTTTTTAAGCGAATACTTTAGCATCAGACAAATTAAGTTAAAAATTAGGCAACATAACATATTTATATAATTATAATTTAGGAATTATCGAACTGTTGTTGTTGCTAATCTCCATGGCCTGACTTAGTCAGACCAAATCCAAAAATCCGTTGATGAGAAGAAAGTCAAAAACGAGGATGGGAGAAGAATAAATTTCCTCCGAAAGAAGTCCTAAACATTCTAGAATGTGTCCTGCTGAGGCCTATTGTTAGCGACATTTTGGGGAAAGAGAGTAAGATTTTTTACCCTGAGAAAAGAAAAGACAACATTTAAAGTGGCCTCTGGAAAAAAAAAAACACATAACATATTTAAAACTTATGAATTATCAAACTAAATGTAATTATGGGTTTCCCTATTTTTATTATGAACTGTAATGCAGAAGAAGCTTTAAGTAGCTCTTTGCTCACCATGACAGCATATCCATAATTTCTTGAATAAATAAATAAACTAATAACTCAAATTAGAATGATTTTTTTAAAAATTGAATAATACCTTAATACTTACCTGCCTTTTCTTTTTGAGCAGAAGACAAGCAAAGCTATGAAATCAAATAAAATTTTTATTTCTCAAAATAATTCTCTTTCTTAAAGATGCCGTTAGTCCAAGAGTTCACAAGAGTGTGTATTTCAAGAGAGAAAAATGTTTTTACTTAAGTTTCAGACTACTTCTATTCCATAAAGAAGCTTAAATGTATTTTTCATACAAAATTTTCATAGTAGAGCATTTTAAGGTATTGTGAGCCTCTGATTAACTTTCATTTTACAAAACCTTCAATCCAGAATAAAGGGTTGACTGCTGGTTATTTCAACTGAACAAAGAGAAAGACACTATAAAGATCAAACTTTCCTCAAGTGAGCAAGAACAATATTAGAAATTCTACAGATGTTATAGCACTCAGATTTCTCGTTAAAAAGTAATTTTTCAGGGATAAGAGGAGGATAATTTTTCACTTATCTACATACAGGGTGGTTATAATTAAAGCGTAAGTGTTTGAAGGACTGTAAAAAAACTACTTCTAGTATGTTGAAGAAATTTGGTATATGTTATATTTCCTATACGGGGAAATGAATGACCAATAAAAAATTTAGTTCATTTTTTGCTATAGATGGCGCTGTACATTATTAAAACGTTGTTTTTGCTTTGTACTATGCTAAAATGAATACCACTTAAGATTTAAAACCATTATGATGATAAAATTCATGCATCTTTAACCACGTATCGTTAAATTCACGCATCTTATTACAATAACTTTGTCAAAGGTAGAACGAGTTCAGTTAGTAAAATGTTATTACTAAAAGAATAGCCTTTATAGTGCTGCTTTGAAAGAATATTGCCGTCTTAAAGATTTGAGAAAAGGACAGATGTCTGTTAATGACCTAACTCTTATCTGGGGAGGTGAAATTTTAGGACTGAACTGATTTTTTTATATACCCCCATATACTGGTAAAATAAATAAGACTTTTACTTTTTAAATCCTATTTATTTTACCAGTATATGAAGGTATATAAAAAACAATATAATGAAAAATTCAAAAATTATATGAAAAAACAACAACAACTCGACAATGGGTAAAATTGTTCCTTTTTTTATTGGCTTGTGTGATTTTCATAGCACGGTTTTCATTTTAAATATACAGGTTAAGAACTAGAATAAAAATCAACCTATAAATTCTGTATATATTTCTCTTGGTATATTAATACATTTTATAAGTTTTTCAAAATACATTATCACTAGAAAAATTAATTATGTTTGAACATACATATCAGAATCAGTTAAATGCGAACCTTCATCGAAAAAAAATCTACTACGCAATTATCCTCATCACTAAAATCATTTTCTGCTTCATTTTAAAGTCTCTAGAGCACTGCTTGATAATATGATCAGTAAATTGGATGCTCAAATTTTAACGGTATCTGCTAAGCCTTGTTTATCACTAGCACACTAAAAGAACGCAACGGTCTTAGAGATCGCGCTCAAAGAAATAACTGAATTATTTTTGAAAACATCCTCTGAAACAGGTTGAAACAGTGCACATGTATTGAATGTCACGAAACAGGAAGTTACAAAGTCAATCCATTCAATTAAGCTAAAAATAGAATAGGGTTGACAGAAAGTCCATCGTTAGCAGTCACACAGACGACACGTCCTCAGTTAAGGGTTAAAGAAAATGATTAAATGTTACAGGAGAACTGGGAGTGCTCCCTGGAAATAGAGGAAGATGAATAGTAAATTAGGAAGCTATGGAAGAGATTAGGGAAGCAATTGATAGAGGGTTAGTGGATCAGCAACCTGTGAGCGCTAGAAGAGTAGCAAGGACTTTATCAAAACCATGGGCGACTTGTACGCAAAGTCTTGATCTACACTTTAAGGCACTATCCATATAAAACTAAAATTTTGCAGCACTTGCAACCAGACGATCCACAACAAAGAATTGATGTTATCAACTTTATTCTTACCAAAAGTGATGAAGATGAATAATGGATTCGAAAGATTTTGAGGACTGATGAAGTGCATTTTACTTTATCCGTACAAGTCATTAAACATAATTGTAGGATATGGGGCTCATCCAACCCTCACACTGTTATGGGGAAATCCTCGATTTCAACGTTTTTGTAACAGTTTGGTGTGGTATGGTTGCTGACTTTATTATTGATCCCTTTTTTCGAAAATCTTACGCCAATGAGCTAGTTCATTGCACCATAACAGGTATTAGTTACACTCAAATTTTAGAAAGTAATGGGTTCCCTGCTTTGCAAGACTGAGAATTCCTTGATTTAACAATATCCATTTAAGATGAACTTCACATTGCTCATTGTTTTACACAACTGCTTCACCGAACTTTTACTGATGATCATATAGTAAGCAGATATTTCCATAATGCGTGGCCACCTCGTTCACCTGATTGGAATCCATGCTATATCTGGTTGTGGGGCTTTATAAAAGATCGCGTCTACAAGGACAGATCTAACTTTGTTTTTGTTTTAAAAAGCAGCATTACTAGACGTGTCCAAGAAATTCAGCAGGAAACTTTAGGTGTTACTGTGTATCACGTTGTCTTGCATCTACAGCATTTGATAGGACTTGAAGGATCAAAAGACTTGAAGGATAAGGAAATATTGTCATACATTACACATTTCATATTTTAGCAAAGAAAAAGGTTATAATTATAATATTTAAAATATTGTCATTAAAAAGTGTTGCCTATGACAAAAAGATGAACTAAGTTTTTTTCATCGTGTAATTCATTCCCCCATGTTGTAAATATAAAATTTACCAAATTTCTTCAACGGAAATCAAGTTGTTTTCTTTTACAGTTCTTCAAACACTTGCACTTGAATTATATTCATCCTGTACTTTCACATATATATTTTTTGCTATTTTTTGTTTATTTTAGTCAGAATTTACAACCATATTACATAACCCATTTACGACCATATATGAATAATAAAAGTAAAATATCGCGTTCTCGGGTATTATCATCGACATACTTTCGAAAAATATGCCTCAATGTTAAAAAAAGTATATATATATTTTGAAAGAAAGATTGAAATGTCTTATTATGCAATGTTGGAAATGGTGACTAATCGTTGTTATTTCTAAAACCTTGTTTTAATTTAAAAATATGTCTTTACAAAATAAATTAAAACCTGGAATGAAGATGAAATTTCACAAGAGCATGTTAATTTTAGCCCACATGCTTTATAGTTCTGTGAAAAAAATGGACACTTAAAAATAGTTACAAGAAGGCTCTGTGAGAATTGGAATTGTACATGATAGGAAAAAAACAAAAACAAACTAACAACCGTAAATAAATTGCGGTATGAAGAGTCTTAAGGTCGAGGAAACAAACTAATACAATCAATCAAGAGAAAAACGAGATAAAGTTGGTATTTCAGACAAAAATGAAAAGAACATTTTCTTGTTTTCTTGAGGTCACATCTCTGTTTTTGTCAGTTGAAAGGTGGACAAAAATTGCTTTCTCACTGGAGCGTCTATGATTTTGAGTTACATTGGTCAGTAACATAACAAAGAATGGTAAGTTTTTCGAAATTTGGAAAGAAGCCTTATTTTTCTTTCCTTGTAGTTAGATACATTTCCAAAATCCACTGATATTTTTCCTATTCTCAGAACATTCATTTCCTTAGCAATGATTCGACTGATCATAAATTACAAGATTGAACCAGAGGAGTAATGTTTCATTTAGATTTATTATGTATCTCTTCACTGTGCAAATTAAGGCTAAGAATTCAAAGTTTTTTGGTTTTTTTAGATTAAGAGGGTAGATACAAAATTGCAAGTGGGATTGCAACAGCCACCTCATATCTTTCTTTTTGATTGCTTTTATATTGTTGTCAAAGAATATTAGCGTGTTTATCAAAAGCAACCTCTGACTATATGAAAATTTGAATCTTAAATAGGGTTTCTGTTTCAAATCTTTTAAGATACTAAACAATAGTTCAGTTGATATACAGAGAAGACGACAAGATAAAACAATCTAGAAAGCTCCCGATTTGCTTTATTTACTCTATCTAAGTCAAATTGTTGTATTTTTAAAAAATTTTATCATAAAATCAAGCGTACTTTATAATATTATGGAATTCAATTGACTCTTTCTTTAATTCAATAGCTCTCAGACGTTTCAATAGTTATTGAAAAGTCTGTCAGCCATTGTGAGGAACTAACTTTGAATTTTTAAAATTTTTGTAGCATTCTGAAGAAACGAATTTGAGGTATTTAGGATAAATTTTGGATGTACAAACTAGCAATTCTATGTAATTGAATCAATACGAAAGTTGACATTGTGAAAGGTTACTTTGAAGACAGCAAAACAAGAAATTTTTTATGTTTAATTTACACTCTTGTCTGAAAGAGTTTATGGATAATTTTCTCTTATAATTTTAAGAAAATATATAATGAAATTTTAAAATATACAATCATGAACTTCAAGAAAGAGTAAAACTTGCCTTTGGTAAATGATACACTCAGTGACTTTTTCCAAATATAATAATAACAAAAATAAGCAAATAATTTGAATTTCATAAAACATTTTAATGAGGAATTTGTGTATTAAAAGTATGAATTAGTACAATAAAATGAGTAACTAATAAACTTATTTAAACTACTGCAAATTATTTAAATACATTTTTCATTCTGTTGATTGATTTGCTTCTCTTCGCCCTATTTATAAATTACTGCTTATTTTTGAGTCTAATTACACAATAAGTAAAACGCAATTCCCTTGTGTAGCTGATTTAGGAATTAAAAAACATTTAAGAACGAAGTCTGATGACTGCACTTAAAAGAAAAAAAGATGATAGTCAAATTCGTTTATGTATGAAAGTATTCAAATTTAAACAAACTTTGGAGACTCTAATTAACCTTTACCTGAAAAGCTGCTTTCAAGAGATATGGGACATATTTGGAAACCTTAGTAGTTTCCGCCTTGTTTCCCTTAGATTTATATGGCAGGACTTTTTCTTCATCTTTTCACATTACGAAAAACCCGGCGAACTAGAAAAAGAAAAATAACGTGAACTAAAAATTTCTTTTATATATTTTTATAATTTTTGTATATGAGGCTACACTTTTTTTTATTGTTTTATTCTTATTAAAATCTGTCCCTGAAAAGTCCATCAATAATTTTGAATTTTTTTATAATAGAGCGAAGATAAATTCGAATTAGAAAGGATTTAGGGGGTAATTTAACCAGGACTCGAATTCAGGCGGTAAAAAAAAAGACAGTATGCATAAATTTATCTCAGATTTAGGTGAAATCGTTTTTCAATAGATTTTAAAGACTTTGACTTAAGAAACACAAAGCAATTTCTTAAATTTTTATCAGTTTTAAGCCTATTGTAACGGAGCTCAGGCCACGTGTTCGGCCTACCATCCTAATTAGTCATTTAACTAAGTCAAGAATATTTTGCATTCTGACGCTGGCCTCCTTAGGAGCGGGACCCAATTGAAAATAATCGGACAAAGGGGGAATAAAAAGGTCGGTGCTTTTTTTTTTTTTCTGAAACAAACTATGTTTTTAAGTGCTGACATATTACCTAATGCTAAATTTTCGTTTCAACATATGAATTATTGAAGTTAGAAGAAAATAAACTAATGCAAGTAATTTTGAAAATACTTGCAGCAAATTTTATAGCCAACCACTGTTACAAATTATCTATCGCATGCGCGGTGGGATATCTTCTCCCATTTAATTTCCGGGTTAAGGAGGATTCATTTAATTGATAAAAAAGGCAGTTTATGTATTGGTAGGGAATAAACCCAAGGTCAGTAGCTTTGAGGAGCTGCATAAAAAGCTTTCTATTTAGGAAATAAAGTATCTTATTCAGGGCCTTTAAATTTTCATTACTACCAGTTCATTAATTACTTTTCGCAATGTCTTTATTTTAGGGATCATTGTTTCCCCCTCCCCTTTAGCAGCTGATTTCTTTTATCAGCTAAGTAGTTTAGATGTGCACAAAAAATCAAAGAAGAAGAAAAGAGAGTTAATTAATCTCTACTTTTCTGTCATCTACGCTTGCTTTCCTCCGATGGGTTTTGGTTACAAGTAGGCCCGCTCACATTCTTAAGCAATTGTTTTGTCATTTAATTAATAAAAAATATATCGCGTTAAAATATGAATGCCATCCCTTTAAAGAGAGAGAATATAGGGTTGCAAGACTTTTTTTGTTTAAAATTTTGTAAAGAGTCCCGATTATTTTTGGACAGAAACGTTCGTATAATACGCTCTAGCCTACTGCTAATTAGCAGAAGATAAGCTAATGCAGTGTGAAAGCGAATAAAAATGGAAGATTACATTCTAAGCTGCTTTCGTGACGTCTTCTGCGCTTTTGCATATCTCTGAGAAGTAATAAATTATCTGCCAGAAAACGTGCTGCCAGATTAACTCATGCATCTTCACAGACATAGATAGTGATATGGCATAAAAAGGAAGAAAATCCTATAACTTTTAAATTGGTGTTGAGTACGAATGAATGAAAAAGAGAATTACGTGCCTTCCGTCGTAAGAAGTTGTAGAAATTAGAAAAGCACCTCGTTGATTAATGGCGACAAAGAAGATCTAAAAAGGAAGAAGAAAAAAAAAAGTTAAAAGTTAAAAAAAAAAACCCATCCGGAAACGAATTTTATCTTTATGCACTTATTCCCACCAATAGTTTGCGTTGATAAACAAAGAAGAATTCAAATTTCGGTAGATTTGAATTAAAATCCAAGAATATTTTTTCGCTGTCACGTATCTCTTCCTCTTTCATCTCTTTTACCAAAGAAAGCAAGCGGTAATTTTTAAATAAGATTGAAAATGCCGAGTGTTTTCATGAATAGATTGGAAATGGAATATTTTCGGGAAATGTAATCTGCACAGGCACACGATTCATCATGCAAAGTTTAGATTGCAAAAATTTTCTATTTGAATTTATGCATTATAATTAAACCACCGAAGAAATAGAATTATAGATTTAATGATATTTCAGAATATTAGATTTCTGATAGATGAAAAACTTAGCTTCAAAGAGGAATATGCGTTTTACTTGGGGTTTTGGCTTTTTAATTTGTGCAATGCTTTCTAAATTTTTGTTTACTTTTTCAGCGTTGACTTAAATAAATGGTGTTATATGAGAAACGAAATAAAGTTCAACCATTAGAAGCATTTCCAGTCTAGTGAGTATTCTCATGACTTTTGCCCACTTTGAGCCGCATTTTCTTGATAAAGATTTTAGGGGCATAAATGAATTGTGGAAAATATGCAAAAATGGATTGAAGAAAATATTAACATTTTAAATCCCACTGGGGGATAACTCATTATTGAAGATTAGAAATTTTCAGCATGGAGGATGGTTTTCGTCACCCTGATGGGTACACAAAAAAGATGGTGATCTGGCTCCTCTCATTGATGATGGAACGGGCTTCCTTAGGGAAGGGTTGTGCCGCGGTTGGTGATGGTCCTTAGATCTCAGCCACTGTTGCTGCGAGTGTTGCTGTTGCAGCGGTCCGGTCATTCAGCCTTTACAGTTTGCCTTCCGGTGGGTCAGAGTTGTCAGTTTGTGTACAGAAACTAATATTTTTTTTTCACTAAATACATGAAAAGCAATATTTCTATGCTAAATATAAAGCCGAGTTTTTTAAAATTTGGGAATGAGCCCCTAAAAGCATCGTTATAGGGGCAATGCAGAAAACTTAATGTACTTTTCGTAGGAATGAGGTGAAGTTTTGCATGAACCCATAAACTTGTCTTGCCCATCGATTTATGAAAAAATGTAAGTTGCAATTAAAAAAAAAATCAACTCCATAGTGTAATTTTTTTCACATACCCCAATTTTTTTTCCATGTTAAATGTATATGCAACATGTGGAGAATACTTTATATTTTCATGACAAAAAGAGTTTAGGTCAAACACGTTGTATATTTTTAAGTTATGAATATAAGTTTAAAATTTAATTTTAACCTTAGTAAGTCAAAATTTTGTTAGCTAACAATTTCGGAATGAACAGACTTAAATTAATGAAACTCAGTTTCCAGAAATAGCTTTTGATGTTGTTTTAAAATCTGATGAGAAAAATGGGTGTTGTTGTTGGAAATTTTGAATTTTGCTCTTATTTTAATATATAGACTTCTCATTACGAAATTTTTAATTAAAAAAATCTTTAATATCAGATTAAACATTTCTAATGATACCTGTTTTATGATTCGACAGAGACTAATACCAAAATAAAATTCATTTTTAGGATAATTTGAATGAATCCAAATGAATTTTGTTCACTTTCGGGTGGCTCGTTTTTTTCCACAACTGTACATTATTTATAGGTTTGCGAAATCAATACTAAAGATTAGTATGGAGTTATGGAGTTATTATTATTACCGTTAGTCTTAATTACCTTGTATATTTTTACTTTTAAGTCTCACTGTAAATATTGTTATCGAAGAGACATCAAAATATTTTGAATTAATGAGTGTTTTATCCAATGACATAACCTAGATATGCATTTCTTTAAAAACCAGAATGTACATGTAGTCAATATCTTGAATGGATTAAATAACTCAATCCAATTATGTTTATAAGAGATAACAGGTTTATCTGAGTATGACTTCGTTCAGTATCGAAAGCTACTCATTTTGAATATGGATTTTGTTTCTTTCCGGAAAAAAAATTATTCTGAAACTGAATAGAGGCATGTCATAAAAAGGAATCTGTAAATTTGAAGCCATCCCTAAATAAAATTCAAACCATTTATTAAAATCACATGTCTGATTTTTATTTTGTGATTACAAAAACTAGAAGTGAATGAAGAAAAATAGTTAAAAAAAGCTTGAGCTGAAAATAAATATTGCAGTTAGAATATATAATGCAATTAGAATATATTTTATGAGAATATTTGAAAATATTTCTAGTAATGCATCCCGTACTTAGCTTTGCAATTAAGTAATGGAAGAATATTTTCTAACATAATTGCAAAGCGGATGAGTAGAATTTTCGTATGTATGAAAATACTGTCTTTTGTTTTACAGTAGCAACAAGGTTAGGCTTAGCAATCGACATAATTATTTTTAGCACTGTATTTTGTGACATTCAGTGAAAGAGCGGTGTCGTAAATGTGTCACGAAGCAGAGAATGAATATTTGTTTCTGCGGAAGTAAATTCGGCAGAATTGCTTCTAAAGAAAAATAATTGTTATGTAAAGCAAACCCGTAATTGCTTTTATAGTGCACAGTATATCAATGGTGTCATAGATTCGGAGATAAATGTCTAGGTAAAGAACTGAAAGGAATTCTTCATCTCAGTTTGGTTTGGAAAATATCTAATAACTATTATTAATAGTAAAACTCTTTTTCTAGATTGTTTGCTCAGTGGGTATACAAAAATAAAAGATCTTAAGTAACCAGAGAGATAAATCAAATATAAAAAGATATAAGTGTAAAATTTCATAACCCTCATGAGTATATATAATCGTTAAAGTTTTACCTTTAGAAAAAGCAATAAAATATACGAATTTAAAATTCGAAAAAACTATTTCGTCATTTCGATAAATCTGAACGTACGAAATCTTCAATTCAATTCATCATGGAAAACTCATTCAATGCTTAAATGTATTGTTTGTAATTATTTAAAGTGAGTGTAAGCGTACGAGCGTTCTTTCTCTGAATACTTTCTATTTTAAAGAGTTTAATTTAGATATATTAACGTCGCGTTTTGAAGCAACACTTGGGCTATTTGGGACGAACCTCGTGGTTTTGAATCGCAGTCAGATGACGAGGACGATGCCTGAGCTGGCACTTCCTCTCCAAACTTCCACACCACGCCAGTGGGAGGACATTCGGCCCCGACGGATTTAACATACACCAGATCCGCTTATACGACGGTTTTTCGGTGGAATCGGGCCTGGAACCTGCAACCCTCAGGTTCTGAAGCCGAGCCCTTACCATCAGAACACCAAGGCCTTCTGTTTTTAAGAAGATTACTTTACTTTTCACCTTAAGTACATTTTTGTGAAGTTGCATACTTTTCTCTCCTGTTTTAATTAGATATTACTCCTCTCGTATGAGCTATTTTTTATTCATGATTATTAGAAGATAATAACAAGCGAAGACTTTTTAATCTTAAATTTTGTACATTTAGAACAATGATTTCATGCTTCATTAGCTTAAGAATAGTCCAAAAGGAACGAATTATAACGATGAATTATGAGCTTTTTTTGGCTTGTATTATAGTTTCTTTGCATCACATAATAATCTAAATATTTCTTCGAACATTCATTTAAAAAAATTGATTTGGTTATATTTTTCTTTTATTTTAATACTCAAAGTGATCATAAAATAACTTTTCACATTCCTAGTTCTTACAATGGCAAATTTAGCGAATGAGATAAGTCATATTGTCACTGTTATATCGAATTGTCTTAAATCATCAAATGCAAAATGCATCATTATGCAAAATACTTGTATAGGTAAGTTAATTGTACTATCAAATTGTTATATGTGATGTTTGATTGTTGTGCGCTATTACGAAATGATATATGTCACTAGTCGTTTTGTTACATCAAAATGCCACATTCCTGTTTTTTACGAGTGCTTTTATAGACTACATTTTAATACAAAGCATGATATATGACTAGTATAAACTCAAAAATAAGAAGAAGAAAATCTAAAATTTTATTTAATATGTTGAAGTGATATGTTTAAGTTTAGGAAAAAAAACAAAGCTAAACGCAGATCCCATTCCATCCACACGCAAAAAATAATAGCTATTAGAAATAATACTGAAAAAGGGCTTTAAATGAATTCATTTAAGTTGATTTTTCCGAATTCTTATTAATTTATTTACTCCTTATATGATGCACTTTGCTTGTGGAGGGACAGTGAACAGGAACGAAGCGCAAAACATGGCAAGAGGAAATGGGTGAACTTAATGTCAGATTATTGAACTCAACGTCTGAAATCAATCATAGTTTACTGATTGTTTTTTACTAAAACGTAGTTCATTACTATATACTATCTCCCTTATTCCAGTGTTACATAGTAAAATAAGGCCGCGGTAGCCTGGTTGGTAGAGCATCAGTCTCGTAACCGAAAGGTCGCGTGTTCTGTCCTCGTCTTGGCCAAAGACTGCCGTGTTGGCTAATGGCAGTTGGGGCACGTTAAATATGTCGAGACAGCAAAGTTCTCCAAGTTCCCATAACAAAACGATACCTCTGGAGGTACTGAATCAAGGATGAGTCGGTCTCTGATTTGGATCTAAATTCCGACTTGCTGATCTATGAATGAATTCGACCACCCCCTAAAAAGGGTTGTGTCATGTGCGTGAGCTAGAAGTCGGACTTCTGCACTCTGGGTGCTCAGGGGTCTTTACCCTCAGAAGCTACTGCAACCCCTTTCCGTAAAAAACTCGGACACGACAACAACATAGTAAAATGGATTTAAAATCAATTTTTCAAGGATCATGTTATTGGACTTGGCACATATTTTTAAATTAATTTCATAGATTAAAATTACTTCAAAGATAGAATTTTAGTAAAATCCAAAAGCATACAGAAATCTGTGGAAATAGTTACTGCCTTAAGGAGATACCCCCTCCTCTCCACTTTTTTGCATTTTATTGGCTGATTGCGAGTTAATGTTGTAAAAATGAAACTATGCAAATAACCAGATCATTATTTTAATTCCTTAAATTTGAAACTGTAAACCTAAAATGGCTATTTTGAACTTAGAGAATAGCTTACAATGCAAATTCAACTGTATATCCCACAATTTTCAAGAGTTAGAAGTTGATCTAATGTAGTCTTTCTTGTACGATATTTATCTATTGCTATTACAGGGTTGTTTGTAATTAGTTAGCTGATAGCTCTGCCCATTGATCAGTATTAAAGCACTTTCATTCGTCATTTTTTTGATGTGAAAACTAATTTTATATAAAATTAAAATGCACAAAATTTTTTAGAGTCTGGAACGTTTTTGTATAAAATGAGAATATCAATTAAAAAAGATTTAGAAAATAAACAACAATAACCAATTTTCTCCATAAGTTATTAATATTTTTTACATAAGCACTTCAAATTTTATTTACAAATACTTAAGTATAAAAAAGTTTTAATGAACCTTTAATGACAATTACTCCAATCGATAATTTTTCATTACTAAAAAAGACACAAAACTAACCAAACCTATAGTTGCTCCTAATATAAATATCATTTATCTGCTTCTAAACTTGGATTTTCTTCCAGATTTCTTCATGTGTGTTCTGGCAGTAGTTCATTCTACATATTTTTGTTCTTCTGCATTAAAAATATTTAAATAAATTAAGCAAAAATTTCAAAAAATAAAGGCAATTATAGTAATTTTAAGGCTTACCATTACGAAGCAACGAAGAGTGTATGAATCGCCTTATTTTAAAATTGTTTACATATCTACAATTATTTGTAATTTATCAAATTAAAAAAATAATGAAAATGTGAAAAAATTGCAAGGAAATCAAAATGATATCATTAAAAAGATAAAAGTTTGAATTTTAAAACGATACAGAAATATCTCTTGTTGGATAATTTTGTCTGAAGTTACTGCATGAAACCAGTTTTAGGTTAATTTTTAATTAGTTGAATATTCATCAACTTTTGTAATCTGGAAAGTTTAGTATCCACATTTCTTTTATCTTAAATAATGCTCTGCATTTCTCTTATCTTAAATAAAAAATGTGCTAAGGTTGGTTGAATTGCCATTTGTCTAGAAAGAAAAGGGGAGTATACGTGTAGGGGAGTGGGCAGGTTTTGAGAAATAATCGTATTAATAGTTTTAGAAGCATAAATAAAATTCCAATAAAGAGCCTTAAGCTGTAAATATATAATAATGCATATAGTAAAGCAGATTTCTTTAATTAATTGTATGAAATAATTAGTTAAAGACCTTTTTCTATTCAAATTACTAATTTTTGTTTTTATTTAAAACTGGTTTTTCATTTCTAAGAATAAAAATAAAAATTTTTGTTTGCTATTTCTATGAAGCATCAAAAAAAATTCTGTAGAAATCCGTTTTTATTAAATAGGCTTCATCAATAAGAACCAAATTTCAGAGAATATTTCGAATGTTATTTGTTTAAAAGTGTGTTTTGTAAATCACGGCTAACGATTAATTAACTTTTTATATTTTTAATCATGAAATAAGTTTTTCATTATCAAACAAATGAATTTTGTTCTTGCTAATTCGAACTCGTAAATCCCTTAATGCTTCGATTTGATTCTTTTCCAAATGTTTTTTCTAATTAAAAAGTGCTAAATGATTTCCTTTTTTATTTCATTTTACTTTTAATGCTTAGAAAATTATTGATTTTTTTTTTATCTGAATGCTCCAAATATTTTACGTTTTCTAATTAAGGAGCAACGCAACATGCCATTGTCTAAAGCTTGCTGTACTTATTTTTAAAAAAATTAAATGTCATAATAAGGTGGTGATCATGCTATTATTGAAGAAATTAAAGAAAGCAAAAAACGAATTCTTTGTAAAAAAGCAATTTAGTTGTAATTTAGCGAACAATTACTTGCTCATATACAAAGAAAAGAAGTCCAAGAGATCTCGCGTGAAAAAAAATCCTAATCGTAAAGAAATATAGTTTTCATAGTTACCTTAAGATAAGACTACCTAGATTTGAACTAGACTTGAGTCCCAAAAGATTTAATGGGAATTTTGTTCGTTTTTGAATACTATAACTTAAAAAGAAGAAACACGAAGAATGAAATTTGGCATATGGCATTTACGTAAAACTGACTATTTTTATAAAATTCTGGACGAAGTCTATCCACGAGTAGTCCGTTTTCACATGAATGCAGCAATTCAAAAGCCTAATAAGCTAGAAAAGTGAAATTTCATATATTGTTTGTACATAAAAATGGTTGATTTTTACAAAATTTTGGACGAAACCCATTTACAGGACATCTGATTGTCATTTGACTGTCTGATCACCAGTGTGTATGAAACAAAATAACTCAAAAAAGCACGGATATAAATGGATGAAATCTGGTATATGATCTTATTTCTTGAATTGCAAATCTAAATCAAATTTTTCTATGGATTGTTCATTTTTCGGTTTGTTTCTTCATGTGCGTGTGAAAGCTGTAATTCAAAAATACCGAAATCTAGATAAATGAAACTTGGTGCGAGGCTTTTGCATCAAAACGGTAGTACTGCATCTGATTTAAGACTTAATTGGTGGAAAGGAAAACGATCAGAAAGAATACGCGATTTATTTCTCTTTACTGCAAAACTAAATATGAAATGCGCCATATTGTGCGAGTGTACGAGGAAGTCGAGAGGAGCAGACTGTCGATGGTTTTTATTCAGATCTGGATATCACGAAAAATTCTGATCTGAAAAGTTTTAGGTAAATTTGAAAAGATGCAGAATTTTCAGTGGAATAGTTATTTCGTTTTGTTGGTCTAAAGTTATTACCATTTTGGATTACAATGAATAAATTACATCTCTGCTAATAATAAAGGTAAATAGATTTGTTTAGAGTGGATTACTACAGGAGGAATTCCCTGACCCAGAGGTACCAAATTTGATATAGAAATATTTTAAAGGAATGGAATATGCAGAAATTTTTTTGAAGTTTTATTCAACAAAAACACAAGCGGGATCTTGATGTCTTTTCGTGATAATTCCCCTTGAATAATACTATACGAAACTAGTTTTTGAGATAGTTAAAATAAAGATGTATTTTGTTATACTATTAATATGGTTGTCATGTAGTTTTTTTTTAAATTTCAAGATTTTTTCAAAAATACTTCTTTTTATTAGTCTCCAACAGCAGGTTTCATTGCTGCAACGAAATGCAAACCGTTTTTAATGCATCATTAGATATTTAATCGTATAATTTTCTTTCGCTCTATAAAACAAAACAAAAAAAAATTGGTTTAATATATTTGTAGTTTACGTGAGAAATGAGGAAGTAAAGTGACAGTACCACGAAAATTAGAAGATAGATGAACCGAATAGCTACATTTTTAATAACGCCATGATGTCATTGGACGTGACACCATTAGAAAGGTTCATTTACCCATTAAATTGAACATGTATAAGACGATTAAATTTTACGCTTCTAATGTACGTCACTGTGCTATGCCTAAAAAAATCTTTTTGTGAGAATCATGAAAATCAAAACTATGCATAAACGATTTAATTGAAATGAAACACAAAAAATACTTCTAGTGAATCAGGTGGTCGTCAAAATGAGATAAAAATAAATAACTATAAATTAGAAGATATACTATACTATAGTGTTAAGATAATATAAAGAATAATAGCTTCAACATGGTTAGAATAAAATATATTTAATCTTTTCAATTTAATTAACAGGTAATGAAGTGAAAAAAGTATGTAAATGGACCATATGACAAAAGTCAAATCATTAGATCTGTGGCAATGTTCATTTCTATAATTAAAAGGATTCATTCCCGTGGTGTCACAGTCACATTAAAAACGTAACTTAAGAAGAAGTCATCTAATATCTATGTTAAGACCTCACCCCCTTCTTTCTCTTTAAGACAAATAATGGATTACAAAATTTCATTTGCGTTGCATCGCACTAACATGGATATACTTCTTATTTATTTAAAATTCTATTTTTTTTTATCTCCCATTATTTATATTGGAAAACATGGATTAAATAAAGATTGCAGTAATTTCAATATAACTCCAACTATTCAAACTTTATTCATCTGGATCTCTTTGAGGGGAAAAAAGAAATTCGAAAACGAATTCTTCCTTAGTGATAACGACTAAAGGCAGCAAAACAAAATTGCAACATAAATGTAAACGGTATCAATTTTACTGCCATTAAATCAATATGATATAAGCAAACCAGGAAAAAAACAAATCTCAAACATCATTGATTTTGTAGTCATTAATTAATGTGTTTTGAGAGCAAACTGCACTCGGTCAAATTGATTTGAAATAACACTGATTTTGTAAATAAATTAATACTCAAACGTAAATGTATTAACATATTAATTGCTTTAAATTCATACGTTTATTAACAAACTAACTCTTGTTTCCAAAAAACAATATATTTATTTGTCAACCATTCAATTTTCCAGATATTCATATAAGCGGATGGTGTTTGAGCCAAATAAATTTGGATGATTGTTCTATTATAATTCAGAGCTTAACTCAAAACCGAAAAACTCTTACATTTTATAACTCTTGCTTTTTATATTTAAAACCAAAGGTTTGCGGGAATTTATTTCCAAACGTAGGTGATAAAAAATATTCTGAAACTCCCTCTAAAACCAGAATTTATCTGGCTTATCCAATTCCCACCCTGTAGAGCAGTAAATTTCAATCTATCACGTAGAATCCTTCTAAATATAGGCTCCAGTCCTCAAGTCAAAAGTATTTTAATATAAAAGATCGACTCGTCTGAAAAGACGAAGGAGTTTTCTTTCCTTTAAGGTATTAAGGCTGTAATGGTTTTCGGCCGTCTCGGAAAGAGCATCTCCGAATGATATAAAGTTTTCTGATCAAATTTACAAGCAAAAGTGATAAATGCAACTCCCATGATAAAATCACAAATGAGAAAACTTTCGCTGAAGTTGCCGAACATAAATTCTCCGTTTGTATTTGCGAATTGGACCGGCGAGCAACGAAACACGCTCCGACGAAAAGTTTTCCGTTTTTGTTAGTGATGTTAATGGTTTAAATTTCAGCCTCGATGAAGATAAATCGCAATTAGAAGTTATTTTTGCGAATTTCATTTCATCGCTTCGCCCGGCAGAAATACTCTGGAACATATTAGTGATAAGAACCCGTTTCTCTCTTTCGCTTTCTCCTTTTTGGGGATCCTCGCTTCAAAATTACCCGGAGAAGGCTAATATTACAGAGGCCAGGTTCTTTTAATTGGTTTATGAATATTCTCATTTCCGAGTGGTTACGCGCGGCAAGTATTTGAGCAACGAATCAAATCCATTAATTTTATTGCGCTTTGTATTTAATTACGTTTCTCGTCACATCAATTAAATGATTAAGTACCGAGATTAGGAATGTTATGTTTGATTTTATTTCAACCTCACAATGATATGCAATTGTCAAAAGGACGTAAATTGCAACTAACATTTCTGAACTGTAATGAAGATAGGGTACCTGAAAGCTATGATTTATTTAAAGGAAGAGTCGTCAAGAAAAATAACTGTTGTTCCCCTGTGTGTAATTTTAACGATGGTGTTTGTTACAGATACATTTTGTGACAGATTTTCACGGTGACGAAACATATTAAAAGGAATCAGTTGGGTATTATTTCATTTCCTATAATAAGTTTTGATATTTATTGGATGTTGTATGCTGGAACGTGATAGGAAGGAAATAATTCATTAGCAAAGCGTAATTCGGTAATATAAAATGGCACGGAATTAACAATATCGAGCTAATCTTCTCTTCAAAGGTATTTCATAAAATATTTTGTTCGGCCTTTTTATTGCCTGTAATTAGGGGAGAACGAACTAAGAACGAATGAATATTAAGAAGATAAATACTTTATAAATGCAGAGAGTCTCAAAATGTCATTTACGAATTTATTTGGTTTTATATGTTATGACAAGCTGGGAAGAGAATAATTCATTAACAAGGAGTAATTTGGCAGTATTAAGTGACACAGATATAATTATTTCTAACTTATTATTCATTGAAATATATTTCATAAAATATTTTCTTTGATCTCTTTACTGTCTGCAATAATGCAAGAACAAGCAAAGAAGTAATAGATGTTGAAAAAATAAAGATGTTAAAAGATACTTTATAAATACAGGATGTCCCCATTGGTCAATTACAAATTTCATTAGTTAGTGAGGTATACACAAGTAAATTTTTGCAACAGAATTAGTGATCGGAAACCTAAAAGGGGATGGGAATCAAGCGAAAAAGGAATCTCTGAATTCAGTAAAATAAAAGGATGCATCAAAGAAAATGTACAACCCAGAGTTCCCGAAATAAGAACTTAAAATAACACAACAGCTCATTCACATGGATAATAACATGCCAGTGGCAAATCTTTTGATTCTTACTTCAAGTATTCCAAAGGTTGGATGTTGATAATGTGTCTTACTTGCCATTATAGCATGTCATGCTGCGTACGACTTGCAATGTCCCTATTAGTGCAACTAACTTGTTCTACTATAAGATATTTGTATTTCATTAAATTATTTATGTGACGTATATTTTTCTCTTACTTAAAATTCAATGACAAAGAGCTTCGCATTATACCATTCCTTTGTGTTTCCGATCTCATCCTGTTTTATAAAAATGTCTTGCTTCTGTGTCCATAAAGTTTGCGAGCAAACTTTCGGGAAGTCTTGTATACCACATAAATGATGTATTGTATACTTTAATAAGTTGGGAAGGAAAAAAATTAATTAACAAAGATAATTTGTTATATTGAGTGTATAAATGTGACCCCATTCATTTTTAATAAATGATATCGATAGTACTGTTAATGATGCTAATTTTAGTATCACTTTGCTGGGATGAGTTCCTCCACTCGCTATATTCACCATATATTCATCTTTTAGACTAATATTTGTTTCGTTCCATACACAATAGAGATTATGAAGGGATTTAAAACCAGGCATATGAAATAGATTAAGAAGATAAGCTAAAGGCATATCATTTTAATAAAGATGGTTATTTTTGTTATATATTTAAAAACAAATTTAGTTTGTAAACATGTAATAAAACATGTGTTATATAAATTAATTTTGTTTTAGAATTTCGATTTTATTTTTATAGTGACATTACAATATATTCACACTTGGATGGGACAATACTAAAATGCAGAATTTTCAAAACTGGTTCGTAAGTTTGAGGAAGCCAAGTTTTTTTATAGGCGTTTGATACCATATCATCAACATATTTTGAAAAACATAGATTTATGTCGGAAAGAACTCAGAGAAGATAAAAAACTGATATAATAAGAAATCATCAAAGGCTGAGATTCTAGAGTGCAATTAATGGTACTATATTACTCAATGCTCAGAAATGACTTGTTGTTCATACACCATAGATACAAATTATATAAATCCCTTTACAAAAAATCAACATTAGTATCAAATAATGTGAACCTAAATAATTTCAAATCGTCAACGAATAAAAACTGCTCAAAGAATTTTAAAACACAACAAAGGTTATTTAGAAATAATATAAAATACAAGTATTTAAGTTAATATCCTTGCAGTGTTATAAATTTATGAGAAATAACGTTATTAAAATAAATGCAAAATGCCTATTATTGTAACTTAAATTATGTCTTATACGTTGAATGAATAATGTATGAACGAGAAGTAATTCGATGTATGAATCAGCAAAGAAATAATTTTTACAATTCAGATTTTTTCATCTCTTATTGTTTGTACAGATTTATTACTGAAGTTATTCAGAAAAATAATTAAAAAATAATAACATTAGAAATGGCCTCTTTTAATGGATGACGGCATCAAAGGCATTCTTTTTTTACTTTGAATAGCAAAAAGGTTAATTATTAAGATATTGCTTAAAATGAGGATTTTGGTTGAGAAGAGAATATAATTTTTCTTTACATATGATGCAATATTTAAGTTCTCCCCTTTGATCGTTTGATGAGTTATCTATTCTTGTCTTTCCTCATCTATATAAATAAAAACGAATGTTTGTCTGTATGTCTCTTATGAGTTGCCGTACCGCTCATCCGATTCCGATAAAAATTCCACTACTTATTACTTGCACTTACGGCGTGGTTATAAGGACAATAAAATAATCTAAATTATAAAAAAATATTTTCAGATCTATTTACCGCATCTCTTAACCATGGATTAGCCACCAAATAACTCACCAAGGAGACACAATTGATTCCGTAAAGATGCTAAATTCAAGTTAGATGTTAATATTTCGTAGTTTTTGTGCGTAAATGCAATGCAAGTCTTTCTCTGAAGTAATAGTTTTATTAGAGATTATGCTGGAACCAATCCTATAAGTTTGGAATTTTAGTTAAACCTGTAATAAAATTTTAGTATTTTTTGCAATAACTTCCGAAATTGTAGTTCAAATAATTTTGCACAGTCTTAGTTAAAAAATTATCTTTTCATTTATATTAAAGATTCTATGGTATAAATATAATTTCTATGTTTAACCAATTTTAAAAGAAAATATTTTAACCCCACTTCCTAATATTAAACAAGAATTCGAAATGAATATTAAACGATTCACGAGATACAATAAATTGTTTCTTTCATTATCATTCTTAAAGAACACCAAGCTTTACAATTCTAAAAAAGTATACAAATCTAATAAATAAAAATGAATAGTTGTTTGTAGAATAGAGTTATAAAAATAGAATAAATGCTATTTATGCATTTATTCTCCTTTATGCTCCGTTATGTATTCTTCAGTTTCAATGAATGTATTCATTGCTTCATTCATCATTCTTCCTATCATTCTTAATTAAACAAGATAACTATTTCACATTCCAAACGATATTTTCCAGATAATTTCTTCTGCGGCAGCAACGCACCTTGTACCAGTTAGGAAACAATAAATTTACCCATCGCAGCATGTAATGAGATAAAAGAATAAAACGGCTCATAAGATAATTCAAATTGTCTACAGATTACTTGAACGATTCTAGGAAATACTAAGTGGTATGTATGGCAGTTATGTGCAAGGGGACAAGAATGGGTTGCTGCAGTGCATATGATCCATACAGAAAGAGAGTAAGATTTTTTTAGGCATTTGAACTTCAGAAAGTCTTTTTCTTCTCTTTGCAGGATTTCACATATCTAAATGTGCTAGCTGTTTAAAACGGAGATATTTGGAGAACAGGAAATAGATGCTTCTGGAAAAATAAATGCATAAATTTCGAAGTGTCTGCACAAATATTTGATTTATTTTTCATACAGGGTGTTTACAAGCTTGTGTGACTCTAGCAAGTAATAAAATACAATTCTATAACCATGAATCACCACCTAACGTATGGCTCGAACCCACCTGGTTAACGTTAAAGTTGCTTTTCAGGAATCTGCCTTATGTAATTTTGGGTACGCAATTTATAAGAGTTATTTTGGTTCTGTTTTCAATCCTTCAGAGTTATGGAATGGAAATTTCAGTCCCACACCATTTTCATTCCGTCGAGCTAGATAGTCTGTCTATGAACATGGACGATATTTTACCTCTGTCTTCATAACACATTACTCAACGATTCAAATCTAATCAAAATTACTCTAGCTGCTGCGCTCCCGAAGTAGTATAGGACAAATTTCTGGAAATAGCCCCCGAACACTGAATTTCGAGTTTATGGTATATAGTGATTTATATTGTTTTAGTTGTGTCCTATTGTCCTGACGATAAATCTCAGGAGCTTTAAAGTATAATGTACTACATTATAATAGTCTATCAAAAATAAAATTAAATGAAAAATTATAGTTCTGGCAAATAATTCAAATAAATTTTGATTTTAATCAATAATATGTAAATTTAAGTGAAAATTTTAAAATAATCATTATACAAAAAGGGAAGTGTAATTTTACATATATATTTTCCTTTTAATTGTTTCTAGTCAGTAAGAAAATGTGTGTTCTAACCTCGCCATAATCATTGTTTGTGTAGGTAAAATAATTATATTTGTGTACAATAATACTCGAGTATGAAATTATATAGGGTGCTCTAGTTTCATTTTCCTGCAAACTAACATAATTTTTATTTCCATGAAACTAAATATGATGAAATATTAGCGCATGTATTTCCAAGACATCAAAGAGGGAAAAAAGGAGTTCACATCTAATAAAAAATCTGTCTTAATACTTAAATTTTGTGTGTAGAAGATGAACATTATTATATTCCCATGTGTTGTTATTCATGTAAACTTGTTTCGTTATTTAATTAAAAAATAGTTATTTGTTGCAGAAATTCAAGTAGTTAGAAATCGTTATTTTATTAAGTCTAAGAAGTTTTATATCTAGAAAGAATCAATATACATTATGCTAGAATGTACAGTTTTTGAAAGCTTCTACAGAAGCCTGATTTTTCTTTATTAATAGAACTGAATGAAAATGTAGGAAATCAATAAATTTAATATTGCATCAGTATCAGTTACATTCAGGAATATGATTAATAAAAATGTAATACTTTTTAGAAACAAATGGAGATAGTTTAATTTAATTAAGTTATATTAATGTCCTTTTTGAAACAGTACAAGGGGTATTTGAAATTCGTACTTTTGAATTCCGGCTAATGAAGAGGAAGATACCTGATTTGCCCCCTGTCTCTCTATATCTCTCACCACACTAATAGGATGATGAATAAATAGAAAGACGGGGAGATGAGTTAAAGCAATATTTTTTATTATAATAATCACTGTGCTTTTTACAAACATTAGCGAATATAATTTTAAATGGCTGTAGCTTGACTTACCTGGGATTCTCATTTGTTATCAAATTAGTTCAAACTTATTATCTAATTAGATGGTTTTTTTCTTTATTACAGATAAAGGATAGCAAAGAAGACGCAATCTAATTAAACAAATGATCCAAATCACTTGCTTAAACCATGGTAGCGTATTTGTTAAAACTTGATTCCAGAAATCTCTTTTCATCTCAGATTTACAACAATTTTAATAATCATTAAAACGGGCTGACTAAAAGGAAAAAATATCGCGCTTGTTATTAAATCTGGGTCTATTTTTTAAAGGTATGATTGGTCAAGTCTACATTCTTTATTCATGCACTTGCTACAAACTGAATTGAAGCAATTATTTTCAAAGCAAAATATTTAATTTTGGACCTTTTATTCTAAACTAGCAGTCTCTTGACTACCATCACATTGAATCATAATTAAATTCTTTACATTCAACAAACTTCAATGCTTTGCAATTAGTATATTAACCTTTAGCTCTCAAATAGCATCGCTATGGAGACATTCGGCTGCATGCATGCTTTCCGCTTAAAACACATGTAATATAATGTTTTTTAATACAAACAGATCTTTACTGAGATCGCAACTGCTCAGTTTGGTTGCTAATCAAAGTAATTACGAATCTGTCTTTGAAGGAATTTAAGTGACGAACGCGACCAGAAAAGCATTTCGAGCATCTAGTTAATTTTTGGATGGCAAAGGAGCGTTAAAAGTTAAGAGGATAGCTTAAGTGATGGAACAAAACTGATACAGGAGACATTAAAGATCTTATTTAGGAACAGTATATGGCCAATATTTTGTGATCGTTTAATAAAGCATTCAATGAGAGAATCGAATGCAGGGGAGTTAATGTGATCGCCTTTACTGATTAAAATGTTAGCGCTCTTGCATAGCAAAGTGATGTCTGCGAAAAATCTTAAAGAAAGTGGCGAAATTCGGTGAGAGATAAATTTATGATTATAACAGATCATTTGTAGCTTAAATGTAATCATTCAGCTCACCAACGGCCAGTAGGTTAAAGAATAGCATAACTGAAAAAATGGATCAAAGTAAAAGCTTCTATCATCTGGATGTGGTCTTAACCAACTTCTTGCTAAATCTGAAAGACAGATGTGTGTTTTAATAATGGATTGTTTGCAACCCTCTTCTTACTTGGCCGTTGGAGATTTCAAGCCTGCTTCATGTGATAGTGATACTCATATTACTCAAAATCGACTTTGTTCTCTTAGGTTCAAAAAATAAGATAATTCTGATGAGATGCACAGACAGACCACATAATAACACAGCTTCTTAAATATCTATTGATTCTCTTGAATTGGCACATATCCGATTACATTATTAATGCAATTTATCGGCAGATTATAATGGTTACAAAAAACAAATATACAAGGTGTCTCCCCACCCAAAAAAGTGGAAAAAGTGTTTGTTTCTTTAACTATTAAAATTAGATAAATACTTTTTGTTGCAAAGTTACATCAAATAAGACATCCAAATGAATGAAAATACTTTGGATTCTGTAGAATAAGGATTATAAAAGAATAGAAAAATTAGATTTTTGTTTGGTCCCCATAGGGAAAAGTGCAAAAAAGTAGGATGCTTTTCTTATTCTTTTCTTTAAGGCCACGAAATTTCATGTTTCCGCTGTAAATTTTACTGAAATATTAAAAGGAAAATTTATTGACATAAACCATTCTCTCATGCCTCGGACCATTTAACGAGAATTTCCTTGTAATTTTCATGGATAATATGTGTGGAAGTCTAACTAAATCCCCCCTTCCCCCCAAAATTAGAAGTGGTGAGGTGTCAAGGTGAAAACAGAGGATGAAGAGATTTCTTAAAAATAAAAGAATTTATTTAAAGTTAAAGGGAAAAGTTTTCATTGGGGCTATTTAGAGGGAAATAGGAAAATGGATTAAAACATGGAGATATGAAAGAAACAGAAAGTCGGACAATTCCCTCTAGGAGGACGATAGAAATCTTAAAAAAAACACATTACTGAAACAACTTATTGCTTAGTTAGAAAGCGCGGGTGCGTGAAAAGTCTTCTTCGAATGGTGGTTAGTGGACCTCTGCCTAAATATTAGTGGTGTCGGCGTTTCGTAAGCTCGTCAGATGGCGTTGATCTGAAATTCTGCATTAATTAAAATTTTCGTCTTTTGGGAAATAATCGAACTTTTTACAATTCTCGCTTTGAATCACGGCCTACAATGGGACGATAGAATAAAATGATGGCAAACAAAATAATTACGTGGGTTTTCCTACATATACAAATCACGGAAGATTATTAAAGAGGGTGTAATCGAAACATAATATTGTATTTAATAAGCTTCGTTAAAATGTAAAAATAAGATAATACATTAATTGAAATGCTTGAAAACTTGTTGAAAATGAGCACTTTCGATTCCTATACTAAGTTGTATTTGTTTACCATTACAATAACGTATACGCGATTGAGTTCATCTTTCAAGCCTAGACAGACCTTTTAAAGTTGTCTGTGATGACTTACAAAGCATAAGTTGCCAAAATGAATTCATCCCTTAGTTCAGATATAACGCCAATCAAAACTACTGACTGTATCAGTCATCATTTAACATACTGTTGTTCGAAATGGAACCAATCAAAAGGTCTCGAAATGCATAATACATGTATAGAATATTGCCAATAATGATAAAAGCATTGTTGAAATTTTTTTATTTAATGCTTTTGATTTTGAAAATATAAATTTTATTGATACTTTCAGGCTTATAAAAATTTCCCAGGTATTTTTTTCATTTTTAAATATTATTCGAAAGATTCTATCTAGAAAGATTCTATCTTGACTGAGATGATTTTAATTCAAGTTCGTGAACAATTCAATTTTTTTCTAATTTCTTGAATTTTTTACGAGAATAATGTTAAAATATCGTATATGATTCGTATATATATTGCACAATTTAATGTACAAAATTAAAAACTGCCCTCATTTCTAAAATTGTTTTTATTATTTAAATACGCCTGTAAACTGTATCTATTGCGATCGTATTTTTTTAAATGCCTTTATCCAATCGAAATATCACATTAGTTTTGTAAATGATTAACAAAAACTCATTTGTTTAAAGTGTGTTGGCGCAAGAGACCTATTTGGCTATACTGCTCCAAGCGAAATGTGAATTCAAATTATATATATCAACGAGAAAAAAAGCTCAATGAATGGATATTTTCTTTCTTAGAAATTTTAAAGGTCATTTTCCTCCTTCTCCTTAAATGTTCCTATTATCCATCATACCTTTTAATACTGAGGAATTAAATTTTCTGAATTAGTAAAGCACTTAAACTGAAGCTTTGACAAATTTATAGAAGTTAATTTCTTGATTATTAATTTATAGTATATTATCTCTCCTGTTGTAATAAGAATTTTGTTATATTTGCTCAGCGTAATTTTTAAATTATGCGGAACAAATTAAAAAAATTATGAAATTTGAAATTGCTTTGTAACTGGAGCGAGATCCTTCTTTATAGAATTATTTATTATGAAACAAAATTTTTAATAGATTTTAAAGCAGTTTATTATTTTTATTTTCTTTAAAACGTAAGAAATTTCAAGAATATATTATACAATATTATTTTTCCTTTCAAAAACTTTAGTATGAAATTAAATAAAATTAATAAATTGGAAAAAGAAAAAAAAATTCATAATGAAATAATAAAATACATCTTATACATTCTACAATATTTACATTTTATATGATGTTTTCATCCGGAGTAATTATGAAGCTCTTCAGGATCTAATGTTGATAATGATAGAAAAAATCGTTGTTAACATTAATCAATGAAAATTTTTATTCTGGAAGTTTGCTTTCCTCGTCTTATTTCTAATTTTCTTTTTTCTAATATAACTTGAAATTTTAACTTCCGTTATTAATTTACAAATAAGTTAAAAAGAAACATTTTGAGAGTATATTTCAAAATTGAGTTTCAAATTAGTTGCCCTAAACTTAACATTTAAACTTTATTATATTGTAGAGCTTTGCATTATTGCTCCTTTTAGAAAGATATTACCAACTATATTTATTATACAGGGAACAGGAAGTTGGTTTACAGTTATATTTAAATGAACGTTTTAATAAATCAATACTGCTTATTTCCTTTAAAAGATAGTTTCAGACTTGGTCATTGTTGTGAACAAATGACCTCAATTTTAGACCGCAAAGAACAGCAGTAAAATAAATTTTGATTTCATGGAAGACTCTGTGACATCTCTTAATATTCATGAAAATAAATTATGATTTTAGCTTTTCCTGATCATTTATCATTATTTTATTTTATTTTTCATTGTTTATAGTTAAAATTACTTTATAAGTTTTTCTTTCAACTGTTCTTTCATTACTTTTTAAATATTTTATTGTATATGGAATCACAAAGGATTTTTTTTTCTTCCAACGATGAATCAAAGACTAAGTTAATCGAAAATGGTATTTCCCAATATGCGTATTTTTGTGGATTCGATAACCTAAAAAATATTGGTTTCCTTAAGTTGGCAACGCTCAAGATTAAATTGTTCCTGAACCCCCTCCCCCTCAAATCCCATTCACTCGTTACATCCTCTCTCTCCCTTCCTTCGTAAAACGATTTTTTTTGTTAAATGGACGAAATGGTTGGCTGACAGACAAAAATTGAGTATGAATATAGTGTTTGGATTCCATTAACAGCAATAGCTTAAGCTAATTTTATTTATGTAGTTCACATTCTTATAAAACAACTGTTTCATGCTTTATAAGTTGAATTTCTCCGAAAATGTTTACAATTCTAATTAATATTTGAAAGATAATGAAAATTGGGTGTAATATTTTCCTAAATAAAATATATTTCTTTTGAAATGATAATCATAAGCCCCTTGTGAAAACCGATGCGATTTCTATGATGAAAAATTGGCAATTCATGAAAAAAAATGCTTGGGAAGGAGTTATATTTTTATTTGCAATAAACACTATTTAAACTATAGGAAAAATTAAATGATAATTTTTTCAAGAATTCCTCTTAACCTTAAATTGTCTGTGTATTTATTCCACGTAAAAAACCATTTTCTGTATTATAAATTGAAAATTTCAGAAAATGTCCTTGAAGTTTTAAAAGTGAGAAAATGTACTGAATATTTTTCTATATAAAATGTATTTTGGATGTGGTGATGAGGAAAAAAAAAAAAAAATTGAGAATTTAGCTTTTGGTTATGATGAATTCGAAAAAAAAGGTGATATTATAGGTGAATAAAAAAAAATCGAATGTGAATAATTTCATTTCCTTTTAGCAGAATCATCTTTTACACATCTTTTAAGCTCACCTTTTTTGTAGTACAATAAAGGTCAAACAGCAATCCGTATTTTAAATGGAAAATCTCTAAAAGCGTTTAACTCTTTGACTGCCTATTTTTTTTAAACCGCCTTTTAGATGTTTACAAACAAGTTTAAATAATTTTAAAGCACAGAAAAAGTTTTATATTATGTTACTCGATTATAGCATTGTATAATTCGAATTTGCAATGGTAAAAGATAAATATATTTATCCACAAAAATCACGAACTACAGCAGAAAGTAGCATGAGCTTCATTTCTCCCTATATCTGGTAGAGCATAGTTTGGTTATAAAAACATCATAATTTTTAAAACAATACTAGGGCTAATTTAGCAGGAAATCCAAATTTTAAGCTACCATCTTGCTGTCATTTTTTCAAACTTCCGCACAACGTATTTCCGATGTGATGTTATTTGCTACCGGTCTGATTACTTAATGCGGCACTGGTGTTGTAGGCAGTTAGATGGTTCATCGAGATGTAGGAACAAATGTAGGATGAGTGTTCTAAATATTATTTATTTTGATACTAATGACACTAATAAATCATAATAGCTTGTGTATTAAAGATTTGGAGAATCGGGATGGTATTTTTTTTTGTAACATACATCATTCGGGTTATTTCAAGAATTTTGTAATAAATTTTGATTCATTTCATATAAACATAAAACTGCCATTTTAAGCATTGTAAATCGGAAATCTCGTAATACGGAAAAAATCGGAAGCCTCGGTTTAAGAATATCGTGAAGGTCTGAAAGATGAGAAAAACTGAACGTAGTATTTTCAAAGCAAAATATATTTCGATAGTGTTTATGCTGATAAATCTCTAGTATTTAAATTTTGAGTATGAAGAATTCCACGAACATAGGTGGAAAATTGCGTGGTTGAGATAAATGTTATATTTACATGAACGTGAACTAGTTTACTTTCAACGCGAAGCATACACTATTAATATTATTTTAAGAGGAATTTCTCATGTAAACATAAAACAACCATTTTTTGCTTAGTAAATTTGTAATTACTAAAAAAATATTAAGATACCAATACATTTTGAAAGATGATAAAAAATTTAGGTCGAATGTTTTTCGAAATAAAGTACATCTAGGTCTTGTTGAGATTGATAAATCTTAACCTTTTGAGTATGATAAATTCGAAAAATCAAGGTGGCAAAATGGGTGGGGGGATCGTCAGAGCTCGCGTGAGCAGTTACATATGTTTCCTTAACTAAGTATTAGAGGACACCGTAAATCAATTTGACTTCCGAGTAAGGATTCCATGCTCAATTATTCATCAAAATCTCCTAACTAATACCTTATTCAACAGGCTTGACTCGCACGACAAAAATGAACTCTGACGTGATTAGCACACTTAATTTTTCAGTTCCTACAATGGACAACCCATTGACCGCTCAGGAATCCATAAATATTCCGGGTCTTAAATATTTCAAAAAATTCAAACAACATTCGTTTGTTTTATTCAGACCGTTTACTGCCAGGAAATTAATTTACAACTGGTGTCAAAGAGTTTGAAAATGATTAATGCGAATGCAGCCTAGCAATTTCCTCTTTTTCAAACGCAAAGCTTTGCTAGCGCAAAAATGACTGATAATGATAGCTCTTCACTTGGCCTTCTTTGGCCGTTGTTGGTCGGGTGTAATGAGATGGTGTGAAAATCGACAAGCAGAAACTAAATAAAAATCCGCGCACTGATTGATCATTTGTTTAGCCTTATGGAAGCTAGATATGCAAAACTTTTAGCGCAATAAAAACTTCATATAAAAGGACGAATAGTTAACTGCAAGATAATGAATAAAGAGATGATAAATAATTAGTTTTATTCGAAAATGAGACAGATAAAAATGTAATTTATTACAGCCGATTTAGCGAGAAAAAGCGACGATACGGTAATTGAAAGTTATTTTGATAATGAATACCATATTTAATTAATATTGAAGCTTTTCATCGTTTATGATCATGTAATCGAAATTTTAATAAATGAGTTTAAATATTCAAAAACGGATTTAAACAACTAAACCACAAAGTGATGTCAAAAATCATAATTTCTCCTCCAGTTTCAACTACAGCATAAAACTTGATTTGTAGTAATAGTATTATTTTTATGAATGTATGTATGTATTATTTGTTATTACTTTTGAAATAAATTTTAAATATAAGAATGAACCATTTGATTCAAGATATATATTTATTTTTTAATTGAAAATATTCATAACAATATTATGAATAATTTATGTATTATAGTTTTTTTCCATCGTTTTCAATTTTCCTGATATTTTGTGAAAATAGTTTTGCATTCCATTAAGGATAATATGTTATTTAATTGTATATGCTATGCATTAATGATAATATGCTATGTTGTGACTTAAATGTGGGAAATATCCTGATAATTATTCTTAACAAAAAGTTTTATGAATGTTAATTTTTAAGTTTAAGAAAAAATAGAGTTTATTTTAATTATTTGGGAGGGAATTTTATTTAGAATTGTTCAATTCTTATCAATAATATCAATGAATATTTGCATATATAAATTGGTATTTTCAAAAATTGAAATATATTTCATTATCCATTTATGGAACAGATAATATAATGAGTAATAAGTTTCAAAAATAAATAAGGAGAAATATATATTTTTATGTTTTGAGAGCAAATAGTTCGAAGGGCAAAATGCATTACCATATTATCTTGGTATAGATTGTTTATGAGAATATTTATATAAATCTTCAAATAGATATTTTTACCGAAATTATCTGGTGTATTAATCTAAGAGAAGCCCAATACACTGGATAAGGGAAACAAAAGTATCTCAATCCAGTCGACGATTACAGAAAGAGAACAATTAAAGAAATCAATAAACAACAGCGAATCTTTATTAAACTGCAACACTACTAACTGCAGCTACAAGGGTAGCTTCTTGATCATAATTCCAGAGGGAGAATTCAATGGATTTGTATAGCCTCTCTTTATATAGAATTTTCGATACGGAAGTTCTATATCAAAAAGTCCCATCTCTAAAGTCCAGAACTACAAATCAAAATGTCCAGAAAGATTTCTAAAATTAGACTCCAAATATAAATATTGCCATGATTGTTGTATTTTGTAGAATCTCCATTTTTCTTAACAACAGCGCCAAATTCGTCACCAAGATTCTTGGATCATTGATCTAACATCTGATCAGCATTCATTAACTCTATGAGTCGGGGTAATGTGATAATACCAATGCCTCAAAATCCTGGGTAATTTTTTTTTGTGTTGGGAGATTTAGGGCAAATGATGATTCGTAGAGTTAAAATATGAGTAAAATTCTCTTCCTTACTATAAAACTAACTAAGCAAGGATAACTTAGATTCGTAACAGTATTAAACATATTCTGAATCAGTTAAATGTTGAGTCTCATATGATGAAAATACCATTTTAGATTAAAAATCTAGGATAATTAAAATTTCAAGGACTTTACCATTTTTGGTGAGATATTTGATCAAGTTTCACATATTTTACAACGGTTTATTAAAGTAGTTATTAAAACGATGAAAAAAAAATAAAACTCCCTTCCCCCTAAATTAAATTATTGAATTAAGACGTCTCAGAGTTTTGTAGTTGTAAACTTAGTTGTGTCGAAAAAAATATATTAAGTATATAAATGGGAAATCTGATACTGAAATAAAAGTAAACTGATGGTAAACTGATAATTTAGATTTAAAAGTATTAAATCAATATATTGCTTTCAAGAATATACAACTGTACTAGACTCAAGTTTCTAGCTCATCAAGGAGCCAGTGAAAAATTGAATGCAAAATTCCACCTTTAGAAGTATTAAAGAAGTCAAATTAAAAAGTAAAGTGTTTAATATTATTGTGGAACACAAACTCATAAAATAACCCATTTTCTACGTTGCACCATGCAGTAAGAAAAAATTTCCAGTTTACTATTGATAATAAGGGCTTAGTTGAAGGTTTAAATATGAATTTTAGAAATGAAAATTTTCAAATCCAACTTTTTAAAAACAAACCAACAAGATGAACTGTTATGGATCAAGCTGCGGTTTTTTGCTATTTATTATAATGAATAGTCGCCATTGATCTCAAAATAGTCAAAACTGATTTCATAAGTATATTGGTACTTTGACTTATTTTACGAAAGTGATTTCACAGTAAAAGATTCAATTCAAACATAGAATATACGTCACATTTCATTAGTCTTTGAATGAAACTTCCGATCTCTTACAGGAATAGATTTTTTCTGGAAAGACGCACGATCAAGGATTTCGAAATTTAGTTGCTTAAACTTAGATAGGGGAATAGGATATAATTATTATCTGACTTTTTCATTGCTAAAATTAATAGAAATTATATAATTGTTATAACAGAATTCATGAGAATTCCTAGTTAGCGAAATAAATACCAAATTTTCGGTGCCTTACATATTCTCAAACCTTAATTAAGATTTTTCAAAACTTAATTAAAATTTCTAGAAATTCAATTAAAACCCTTGATTAACTAATCAAGAATAAACGTTTTTTTTATTTCTCCGAAATTGATGGAGATATTATAATTGTTCATCCTTTTCTAAAGTTAGATTTTGTTAATTAATCTGTAAATGGGGAAAAAGATAATGTAGAAGCTAAGAGTTTGATTTAGTTCTTACGTAAATAAATTCTGAGGCTTGCACGAAGGGCAAGATTTTCAAAAGTTAATTGATTATTAACTTTTGATTTAATAGTTATTTATTTTTCTTATTTTTATAAGAAATTTATTCGATTTAGAATCAATTCATTTTTTTAATATGATGGTGAATTAAAATTAACTCGGCAAAAACAACGAAAGATAATCCAAAATCATTCCTTTTTAAAAGCATTTGTCTTCTTTATTTTGATATTTAAGCTGAAATTGACTTCTTTCATTTCAATACGGTTTCAGTAATAGGATATTTAATTGAAATTCTTTTATTTAAAATAAAGAAGAATAAGATGATTAAGAAAATCAATTTCTTAAAATAGAATAATAAAATTGTGAAAATAATTAATGTACTTGAGAACTAGCGTCATATTTAATGAGAATTAGTTTCTTGCACTTACTTAGAGTTCGGGTGCTTAAAGATCTCTCGATGGTTTCAAATAATAAATGAATAACTGCTATTTATTTAAGAAGAATTAATTTCTCAATATTGTTTAATCCCTTTCTACTTACCTGCAAGCAATTAACTTCGATGGATTAAAAATTAATAAGCTCAACTTTTGAAGGAATTGAAATTGTCATTGATGTGAATGTTGATTTTCTGAAAGATTCTGATATCATAGAAATCACAAGACTGTTTGAAATAAATAAATGCAAACATTAAGCCTTAGTGAATACACTTTAAAGAGTTCTTTTTGTTTGATGAATTAAAAACTAATAAGTTATCGAAAATTCGATTCCATGCAGTCAAATATCTGAATAGCCTTTAATTAATTATCTTGAGCTTAATAAATCTTTCGAATCCATCTAAAATAATAAATAATTTTTTTTCTGTTATTTCATTATTAAAATCTTAATTATAAATCTTATATATTAGAAATTCAGTTTTTTATTACTTTTACAAAGCGTTAGCATTACAATACAACTGAACAACAATACCTTAAAGCGTACAAATGGGCCATGTGAATCTAATTGTAAAAAACCTTGTCAGTTTCAAATTATTTTAATTAAATATACTTTAATAAAAGATGACATTGTGATGTCTATTTGAAACATACCTTGATTACATATTTTAAATCCATTTCTACCATGTTTCTACGGTACTTTATTCGCTCGCACGTGCAACCCCCATACATATACACACACACTCCCTCCCGCACAGAGACATTGAAGAATTTTTGATTTAAAATCCTGAGAGTTAAATATGAAAGCCTTATTGTTATGGCAGACCATTATTAATTATTAAATTTTTTGTTAATGACGGAGTAGGAAAAATCAATTGCTGCGGGGATTTTAAACATCTGTCGCGAACGTCTTTGCTGCGTTTATAGAGGTTTTATTTAGCTAATATTTAAAAAATACCCTTTTCTCTATTAAACTTATAACAAAGAATTATTTTCCAATATTACCTTTCTTTATTGTATTTAGATTTTAAACCAAATTTATGAAAATATTTCACATCGCATAGCATCATATATATGATGTGACAAACGACTGATTAAAATAGATCCATTTTGATTTTGAATTCGATTTTTACAGTCTTCCTTGCTTTAGCATACGAATTTTTAATTCTTTTATATTGATTCATTCTTAGACGTATGCCCTTTGTCCTCTTTTCACACTTCCTTTGATTATTATTATTACAAACATAGCCGTATTCCTCTTAATAGATTTTTGATGCAATTAAGAAATGTTATAAGTGTATGAATACTACAGAGAGACAATTTTTTGTGTGTGCAAATTCTGATTTTTCTATTCCAAACCAAAAATTTGTTGAAAAGGCTTAAATGTGAAAGTGTATCATACTGTAACTTTGGCCATCATGATGCTTTATTCCTTTGACCACATCAGAGGTACAATATTTCTTATTTAGATGAATCTGGGGGTCATTTTTATTCAAAACCCTTTCCTCAGATTGTGAGTAAAATTTTTATTTGAGTGCGCCTACTGTATTTTCATTCTAGTTTAAAAAAATCATTCTGTTGGTAGTTGGGGAAATATGTATTGGAAGCCTAATGTAAATTTATCTTTTCATTTCTCTGTCGATTAATAATTTAATCTTGAATAAAGGATTAACTAAAATATTATTGAATTTTAATTAAAGAAAAATTAGTCTCAGTTTAAATATACCACTTATCTGTTTAATAATATCCTCTGAATTTATGTTCCTTTTATCATATCTCTGAGTAATTTTTTTAAGAATATCCATTAATACACAAAGTTCAGAAAAACTATTTTATAGTATAAATAGAAATGGCTTCCAATTATATCCTCATGGTAATAAATAAAATTGTCTTTTGTTCTTAATTTTTTTAATTTTCAGAAAATAAAAAAGGGTACATCTTTTCACAATGTTTCCAAAAGGAAATATTTCAAAATTCTTTACTGGGCGAAAAGCAGGTCATTGAAACTGCCTTCTTGACTTTCTTTCTGAAATCCCGGCAATTACCCCCTAGTGCTTGTAACTTCTACAAAAATATTTGATATCTATTCTGTCTTGCTAATGGTTAAAGATAAGCTGGACAAAGATAATTAATGGTAGATTCCATATTCTTGAGACTCTGTTAAGTGCCAAAGACATTGAGCTTATAGCTTTCAAATAAATGAAGAATACTGTCCTAAAGCATGCAATAGATTTTCGATAGGATGAAGTTTCGAACTTAGGATCTGTGGACAAAGACGTCTAGACTTTGTCATCTTATCTCCATACCTTTAAATATGGATGAAAATGTAATTTTAGTCGTATTGGCATCTTGTTTTGAAGAAAAACGAAGGCTCTCTTGAGATGGACTTAGTAATTTTGAACAATGGCCAGAATGACTCTTCCTCTCCAAGCTTACATTTCCTATCCGAGTGAGATTATTTGACCCAGATGGATTTAGAATACTCTGAGGCCTTTTATGCTGCATTATTTGGAGAAATCAAATTTCGAGCCCAACTTCTATAAGAAAGATCCATTATTATTGGTAAAAGCCCTCAATGTATAAAATATAGTCTTTGACCTAAACGAGTGGGAATGGTTTCCCCCAAATTATCTCTCGTAGTCTCTAATGCCTCTTCCCTTTCATAAAGTTGTAGATCTTAGATAAGGCCGCAAATGTTTTGTATGGCAATGGCGATCAGTAGCTGCGAAATCCATACCTTTGGCGATTTTTTTTGCTTTATTTCTTATAAGACATTAATGCACAAATATCGGAAAAATCGCATATGTATTTTTGACACCTTTTTTATTCTGCTGATTGAAATCAAAATTTGACATAGAAGTACAACTGCAACATGACATGTTACATTTCCTTCATTTAAGCCACAGTGTTTTTGTGCTTTTATGTATTAGGAATTACAGACCGATAAATAAACAATAGTCAGAACAAATTAGGTTCAAAATTTGACAAGAATCTACGCTTAAGATACCGAAACTGTGAACCAAAGGAACTTTTACTTATGTAAGTTGTTAAGTTTTTGAATTATCACAGTTACATATATATAAGTACAGACCGACAGACTGTCAGCATCTGGACAAATTTAGTTTAAAATTCGATAATTTAGTTTCAAATTTAAAATGCTACATCTATTAACCAAGTTTGATCTATCTAGATCTTTATGTTTTGCAGTTATTGTGTACAGTTATATCAAAACTATTAGGAAAACCAATCTTCTTGAATTCCGTTCAAAATTTTATAGAAAATCTGCTAATTTGGTGTTAAGAACTTATCAAAAATTTCATATATCTAAATCAAAGCGTTTTTAAGTTATCGAGCTCAAAGATAGACTGACAGACAAATATAGTCCCAAAAATGTGCTTTTTAGATTGTGGGAGGTTTGAAACGTAGAGATTCGTCAAAATCTTGTTTCAAAACAATATTTTCTATTTGAATACTTCATATACGAGAAGGTAATAATTGTCTCTAATTGAAATGTTTTTCAATTATTTAATTGATTGAAAAACCAAAGAAGTATTGTATTTAAAACTTCAAGTTAATAAATATCATTTCTATCCATCATACACAAATAGATTAATTGCGTTAAGGTAATTTTAAACATCCGTATATAATAGAGTTCTCGTTGCCTTGGACACCATGAGGTAACATTGGTATCAATACTTTGACCTAAATTTCGAAACAATACCAGATAAAATCTTGGTTCATTATTTATTTATGAAATTATAATAACAAGTTACTGTTAATAACTAATGATTGGATACTTTATTTATTGTGATGTTAACGCACGTGTTCCTGAGACTGTAACCGAAAAATTTGATAAGAAGGTTCTCTGAGTTAATAATTTATGAATGTAATTTTGGATAAAAGATTACTTATGCTATGTGTTTAAGCTATGTTAAAAACTTTTAAAGCATATCCATTCTGGATTCAGAAACAAATAAAAAAGTCTTAACAGCTAATGAATTGTGCGATAATACCTGAGGTTTAGTTATATATTATGGAGATTAAATATAGTTTATCTCTAGAAATTTATCTACTTGGGCTAGTGACCTAAAGTTCCTTTTTATAATGATTCAGAATAAATGTAAGAATGGATAATTTTAGATTAAGGATTTATTCTTGAAGGTGAATTTCTTTAGTTCTGATTCTGGACAATTTTTCTCCAATTTGCAGGGAAAAAGATTTTGGTGTATTATCAAATTATAGTGAAAATTTCATATTGTGATCCATTTTACCTAATTAACTATTCCTTTTCAATATGAATTCTTTTATTCATCATTAATAAAATAACGATTTCTTTATTCTTCCGTTATGTTTGTTTCAGAAAACTCATAATTATTTCCAAATTACTCTTCTACACCTACATTTGATAAAACAATCTATCAACCAAAAGTAATCTATTTGAGTTACTTTATCTGAAATTGTTACTTAACTGAATTACTTTATCTACTGATGAAAATAGTAAGATAATATATTAATTATCAGTACAAAAAAAAAACTTCCTCCTTTTTTTTAATGTTGTGAATACATTTACATTTCGATAAAAAAATTCTTTTTTTAAGAGAATTGTTAATAATTATATTTCCTATAATGCTGATATAATTAATTTCACCTTGTTAGAATTATTTTAAGTGCATTTTTAGAATTTTCTATTTATTAATTATGATAATGAGCCTTTTATACTATCTGACTTTAACTATAAAGCGTGCAAGCTGTCTCTTCAACCTAAACTGATGCTGGTGTACTATATTGTAACTATTTCCCTGCTTCTCGTAATTTTGAGATCAACACATTAACCTTTGAGTTGTTACGAGAGGACGGTAAGAGCAGTCTCTTCGAAAAGTGCATTACAGCTTTATTATATGCATAATCCATATTTATGACTGTAAATGTTCATACTCAAAAATTAACGGAGCGAGAAAGGATTTTGACACACTGTATCCATGTATTATTTCACTAAATTGAAGCATTTTACGATATTCTATATTTTAATCTAATATAATTCAACATGAAAGTGGGTACATTAAAGCAATTCCTCAAACAGACATATGTCTACCTCCCTTTATAGAATAGTTATAAATAATCGAATTATTTACTAACCATGCCATTGATATTTAGGTACGTGATAGAATGAATAGCCTTCATTCATAATCTTCATCATGTGCCAAGAGCCGGAAGGAGCTAAATTGGTTAAGCAATTAGAGTTCTAGCAATGTTGAATTCTGATTACGTAAATGATGGGTGATTGATATCAGAATTATATGAAATTTCTATTAACTGGAATTTTAGTAGAATTTGTATAATTAGTTTTCATGTATAACATGAATATTGGATGATTGTATTACACGTGATGAACATTAGTACTGGTATTTGGCTATCTAGTGTAAGAAACAAATTAAAAATTTTTTATAACATGCACAAAATTAATGAACTCAATGAAATGCAGTGAAAATAATTGCATTTTTTGTTTCCAAATCTAAAACTATGCAATGTATCTGCATTTTACTTAGACAACACAAAAACAATGGTAAAGGAGGCTCATAGTCCCTAATAATACTCTGAATCAAAGTATTTAAGGCGTGATGGTTCAGTATTTTTACCACTTAATATAGAAGATAAATTTTTTATGTTTTATAAATATACCTTTTTCGTTAAGTGCTTTAATTTCTAAACCAATAGAGATTACATAATGCTGAGGTAACATGATGTGAATTATAACGAGTGATTTTTTGAATTTCCTTGTTAGTTCTTGATTTGTGCCCCTTTATATGCATTATCTATCAATAATTTAATCGCTTGTCATTTCGAGTCGCGGCATTTTATTTGAATTCAAAATTTGTGCAATTATTGTTCGTACGATTTGCTCTATTTTCCGGTTTCTCTTTGGTTACTACGTAAATAATTCCGCAGATAATCGGTGTAGGTAAATGTAAGACATGTAAATAAGGGTATAAATGCAAACGATATAATAACCTCCTCCATATTTCAGATGACCTCTATTTAGATGAAAGCAGTATCTCTTGATGCATGCATAAAGGCGTAGAAGGTTTCCGTATTTTAAAAAACTCAGTAAATGAGTTTATTTGTACATTATATGTGTACATCAGTATATGAGTATATTTAGTACATGTTATTTTGCAAAAAAAAAGTACAAATGCTAAACTTATATTACATGTAGTAGGGGACTTCAGAGGCTCTGCAAGATCTAATTATAGTTTTTCCTTCACGATGTGAGGGAATGGGTTATAGGAGATTTCACTGTACAGTATAAGTTACTTTATCTTTGCAATGCTTACTCATGCAATGTTCAGATTTTTTGACTTTCATTTTGAAAGTTATTCCATTTCATTTTAAGTAAGCTTAATAGTGCTTGTCGAAATTTAATTGGCATTAGTATGCATTTCCTATATTCCATTTTTATGAACATAATATAGCACTGCCATGATCATAATATAGAATTTCCTTTAAGAACACAAACTGTTATTTTCGAAAAAAAAAGTTATTGGTACGTTGCTGTTTATTAATTATAATAAACCACAGCAGATATCCCGAAGAATAAAAACCCTTGTATTTATTAGTAAATGATCCTGAAAATAAGTGGACAATTTGAAAACATAATGATAAGAAGAAAAGAAATATAATATGGCTCCCGGTATTGTTCTCAGGATAAATTAGGAGAAGCTGTATGTAAGTCACACGCAACTAAGTTAATGATCCATTTTCACTTTGCTTACATGTACAAAAATAAAACAATCATTGCAAACATAAATATTCAGGTAATCCTGTTAATATGTTTAGCTTTTATAGGAAAGGAGGGACATTTTTCTTGTTGAACACCGTGAATCAATAAGCAATCTGTTTTTGCTTGCCGTTAGTTATATTCGATTGCCATGGGGAAAAAATTTCTCGTACAGTTACAAAACTCCTTAACAGAGAAAATTTTAGTTAATATTCTTCTTTCGGTGACGTTATTAATATTAAATTAACGTTTATGTTCAGAGATAGCTTTTGTATTTATTAATAATCAAACTTAAGCCAAATATCATTATTTCAGTAAATAAGATTTTTTGTATTGGATTCCCTTTCTTTTAAGAATCAACTATATATCAAGAATATCATGTACAGTAATTCATTTATCACAGAAACCTTAATTCATTTATCAAGAAAGGGGAGTTTCTCTTGTTTGCAATATCATTGATTCGGCTACAAATTAAACTTCGTTTAGGCCGTTAGTTTCTCATTTTGATCGCACAGGTTGAGTTCGTTAAAAGTAGTTCCATCTGAAGTAGAATTTCACGATAACTCTGAAATGGTTCCTGAATGGATTAGTGAGATATTTTCTGTGAGATATTTTGTTCGTATTTAAATAAAATTTTATATGACTGAAAATTATTTAAATATTGATGTTCATGTGATTTGTTACCATTGAATAGCTCGATATTCATCATTTATATAAGACTGCGTTAGAAGTGTATATATATATATATATATATATATATATATATATATATATATATAGACACTGATGGGAAAAAAATCCCAACACTAGGAAGGAGCTGTGCTAGATAAACGAAATTTGGTAGGCATGTTTATACATCTGAAAGATGACGTCGATTCAAATTTCGAGCTACACGCGTAAGTGGGCGCTAGTAGAGACACTATGAACATGCAAATGAGGTTTGCTTTAAATAAGCGCTGTAAGGTTCGTGATCATTATTTACAGTTGAAATTTGACGTAGTGGGTTAATGTTAGTCAAGGATGCCTCTGAGAAGACGAAGAAGCCATTATCAACAGCTCACTGAGTTTGAGCGAGGTCGTGTTGTAGGGCTACGAGAAGGTGGGTTTTCTTTCCGCGATATTGCTGAAAGACTTGGCAGGAATGTATCCACTGTGCATAAGTATTGGCGGCAGTGGTCAAGGGAAGGTACTGCCTCAAGAAGACCTGGCTCCGGGCGACCACGTGGTACTACTAATAGGGAAGACCGTCGTATTCGGCGTATGGCTGTGGCTAATCGTACTGCGTCTGCAGCTGAAATTCGAGCTGCAGTTGGCACCACAGTGACACAACGAACTGTTACAAATCGGTTACTTCAAGGACAGCTCCGAGCCAGACGCCCTGTACAGTGCATTCCACTGACTCCAAACCACTGCCGTTTGCGACGGGACTGGTATCAAGCTAGAGCTCATTGGAGGACGAAGTGGAGATCTGTTGTGTTTTCTGATGAAAGCCGGTTCTACCTTGCTCGCAGTGATAACCGTTTGTTGGTTAGAAGGAGGCCAGGTGAACGCCTGCTCGTGACCTGTCTGTGGCCTAGACACACAGGGCCTATTCCTGGAGTTATGGTTTGGGGAGCAATTTCGTATGACAGCAGGAGCACTCTCGTGGTTATCCCACGCCCCCTGACTGCAAATTTGTACGTCAGTCTAGTGATACAAACTGTTGTGCTGCCATTCATGAACAGCATTCAAGGGGGTGTTTTCCAAAGGGATAACGCTCGCCCACATACCGCTGTTGTAACCCAACATGCTCTACAGAGTGTCGACATGTTGCCTTGGCCTGCTAGATCACCATATCTTTCTCCAATCGAGCACGTATGGGACATCATTGGACGACAACTCCAGCGTCATCCACAACCAGCATTAACCGTCCCTGCATTGACCGCCCAAGTGCAACAGGCATGGAACTCCATCCCACAAACTGATATCCGACACCTGTACAATACAATGCATGCACGTTTGCATGCTTGCATTCAAAATTCTGGCGGTTACACCGGTTACTAATGTCAAAAAAATTCACATTTGAAATGGCTCTTCTCGCCAATGGCTCTATCTGTGATCTTGAAACTTTAATCAATTAAATATGTTACCTAGACAAATGTATTCCTAAAATTTCATTACTGTACAATAATTTTTTCTTGATGTTGGGATTTTTTTCCCATCAGTATATATATACACACCCACAAGTGAATTAAGTGATTTTAAGTGAATTATACATGCTTATATACACAGGGTGATATTAATATAAATCCGACAATTTAAAGAGGGTGGCAAAAGAGCCTATGTGGATTATAAAAGTATGACAATCCTGTTCTATCTCTTATCGTTTTCAAGTTTTTGCGTGTAAAGTGATTATGTTACCAATCAGGAAAACTCTCAACTTAAAAAGCTTCTAACAAATCGTCATGTAAAATGTGTACACACTTTGAAAGGGTAGAAAAATATCTTACACGATGACAACATTTTTATCAGGATACCTGTATTTAACGCGAAGCTACAAGCGTCTAAACGTTGTAGAAGTAAAAGATCGAATCGTCAACAACACCTTTAATGTTGAATACGCAAATACCGCTCTAACTATAATATGCAAAATTTATCAAAACCTTGTTTATTCTACCAGCTTTTGAAGTCTACAATACTATATACTATACTGCTTTGAGTCTACAATAAAGCATTATCAAAGTTCATCAAGTGAAATTCAGTCTTTCGTTTGCGATGCATCACTGAAATCGGCTGTCAAAAAATAAAACTCAAGAAAAAGAATTGTCATCTTTTATTTTAATTTTTGGTCCGCCTATTATCAGTTTTATTAAGCCATAAACACAATAGAAACAAACCAACAGACGTCGTCATATCCTAAATGGTTCATATTGGAGTATTTAGACTGATTCCAGTAATTCACCATCCTTTCATTTGAGAACTTTCCTAAGAATGTCTTTCGAAGACTGAAGATTTCAGTGACGTATGCAAACAAAACACTTAATTTTTTGAACTAGAATATTAATATGATTTACTGCAGATTCATTCGAAAGCTGATCAAATAGAAATATTTTTCTAAAATTTGTTGTATTTGTGGTATTCAATTTTAAAGATTTTAGTGGCAATTCGATTTTGTATTTCGCCAAGGTTTTGGCGCTTGTAGCTCGTTTTAAATCCAGATATTCCAAAGAATACAGTGTCATATTACAGGACATATCCTCTCTTTTAAATTATGTGGTTATTTTAGTACAGTTTGAAAAATTTAAAATTAGGATTTTAATTTAACCTGATTGGTAGCTTTATTACTTTATTCGCCATAACTTGCAAACGGTAGAAGATAGAGTATAAATGTTTAGGATTCATATGGAGCCTTCTACTAACTTCTTTTATTAGGCACGTTAAGTCAAACTCACTCTGGTCGTGTAAAATCTTCTTTGAAGAAACGGTTTTAGAATTATTTTTAAATAATTTTTATTTTTCATGATTTAACGAAATATTGCAATTTTCATCTGTTTTCAACTTTTCTTATTAAAAGCCAAACCCTGTGCTGAACAGAGAAGGCAATAAGAGGAAAAATACCTTCAATGCGTAATCTAAACTTATGTAGATTTAAAAAGGAATTTGTTGATACAGCGTTTTGATTCTATGGAAATTTAACAGTCGGCGCAACTCGAAAATTAGATAGTGAAACCGAAGTGCAAGTGATTAAGAGAAATAATTTGTCAGAATATTTGTAAAATTAAATATTATATTCTACAAATTATTAACCACGAAATAAAATTCTCATTTTTCTGGAATTTGTTATATTATGTATGTGGCATTATATCAGTTAACGGTAAAAATTCTTGCTTACAAGAACATAGACTATCTAGTGCATTTAAAAACAGCGGTAAATGAAAAAAATATTTTGATTTCGTAACTTTTGCCACAGAAGAAATTTTTAAATATATTCTTATATTACAGTAGTGAAGAAAACGATGTTTGTTGCAATGTATGCACGATCAACAGCATTTCAATGCCAAATAAAACCCTGGCGATTTTTTGGAAACTGTGAATGTGCTCCTAGCTGCATCGTTTTTGCAATGCAGGAAATTTAACGTAACTGGAAAGTTATTTGTTGGAATTAGCTGAAATTTTGTATGTTTCCATAAAATGGTCTTATCCTTCGATGACAAAATTTTAAGTAGGTTGGAACTTAAAAATTTCTAATTTTGTAGTTTTATTTTTCTTGCAGATTAAAAATTACTTTTTCATGTTAAATATGATTGTAAAATGTGTACAATACCTCATATTTTCCTAAGAAAAAGAGTTTAGGTCAATAATTTTATAATATATGAATAAAAGTTCCAAATTTAATTTTAACATTAGACAGTCAAAATTTGGTTTGCTTATAATTTCGAAACGAATGACACTTGGTTTCCGCAGTAATTTTTGATATATTTTTAAAATTTGACTTGAAAAACGTGGTTATTGGATATTTAAAACCCTATTGGATATTTTGAATACTGCTCTTTTTCAATATATAGACAGCTTTTTACGAAATTTTTAATTCAAATATCTTTAAAAGTACCTTACACCCTTTCAGATGACACCCTTTTTAGGATCGTGCGAGGAACGATGGCAAAATAAAGCTTTCCTTTTCTTTTATGCGACTGCCCATATATAAAATATAGAATTTTAATTGCTCTATACCAACAAACCTAAATATAGAAAATTCTCAAATAATTTTCGAAAATTATTTTTGTATATTAAGTTAGTAAGATTAAGGAAAACACATGCCGAAGTTTTCATGGCTATTTATTCTACATCAAACTCTACGAAGTAGCAACCAACAAATGAAAGAAATGCGGATGTAGTTTGTTTTGCAAAATATTCCCTCACCTTATCTAAGTTAATATGAATTCACAAATGAAGTTAATTTGTCGGAGTCTTTTTCGTCGCAATATTAGTTTTTAAATAACAGTTCTAGCGAATGAATATTATATAGGCGATAATAAGCAGAGCATAGGTGAAACTTGTTTGAAAAAGCTTAATGAAATACCTACAGATCAATAATTCTTCTCTAAGATTATTATTTAGAAGGATAATGAATTGTTAATGTGTGTAATTGCAAAAGAAATAACTAATTCCACATTATTAAGGTTAATAAGTTAACCTCAGCTGACAATAAAAGGAGAAAAATTACAACCAAATTATTGCGTGTTCGAAGGCCTTTTATGGCACTAAAACGCCTTCTTCTACTTTGTGGGTTTCATAACAATGAACTTTTATAAATGTTATTAATAAAGATCCCTGATTCCTCTTTGGGGTAATACAAAATAGTTTGTTTGGAATTGAAGATGAAATCACACTGAAGTTCTTAACAAATGATGCATGAAAAAACCCAAATAAATTCCTTTCTTAGCGTTTAACATCTTGTATTTCTTGAAAAACCTTATAAATAACATTTTTTTATTTATTTCATTTGCCATACGTATGAAAGAATTTAGCACGTAATAATTTCCGGTACATAATCAATAAAAATTTCTAATTTAAATAAAAATCTATGGATTAACAATTTTAGCTACAAATTGTTTTGATTTTAAGTTACTTTAAAAGTACACAATACATGTTTCTCTCATGTAACATAAAAGTGACCCAATTTCTTTCTAAAATCCCCTAGAGAGGACGTCCTTATAATTTAATTTTAATTCAGCTTTTTACATTTGTAATGTCTAAAGTAATACGTGATTATGTTGAATATTTCTTGAGCTAAATTTTATTTAAATAGAATCAGCTAAGGCTCAGAAATGATCTGATCAATGCATATCAAGGCCATTAAGGTCCAACGTATAGTTACCGTGCTTCTAGAAATATTTTAATCCTGTGACTACATGGGATGTAATCGCATATCTTGTTAAAACAGGGATTTTGGCACAGAAACAGAAAAGTAGTTTCGCTGCCTTTCAAGTATTTAGATGATAAGATTTGTGGATCTGATCTGAATTCTCTCCATGAGTGTAAACAAGAATGTAAGGGAGTAAAACTGTTTACAGTTTGTTTAGAGGATAGACAGATTACTTGCACGAAGAGAGTTAAAACTGCACTTGTTTGTGAAGCAACATCTGTATTTACCTTTAACACTAAGGAAAAATACACTGTTTCGACGGGATGATCGCAGAGAATTAAATGTCTAGGGAACTAAAATATTTATTGCAAACAGATATCTGCTAACCTTTGTTCAAAACAGAAGTAGAAAGAAAGGAAAAAGCAGGGGTGTTGAGGGAGTTTTATAACAAAAGAGAATTTAACTTAATGGGGCTGTGGCCTTTAAAATAAGCAAAAATTTAAGCAAATATGAAAATTTCTCTATATTATTTCATCGCCACATATATGTTTATATTGAACTAAAATAGCATTATGAAATGTATTATTCAATGAAATGAATGTTTTGAAGAGTCTAGACAGAAAAAGTACATTTTGAGGATTTTTCTCCGAACGATATTCTAATTAGATTTAAATATCTATGAAATATTGCAGATGTCTTAGTGCTGGAGGAAATTAAATTAAATTGATAATAAAGATTTCGAATAAACTTTGAAAGAAAACAGGGTGCCATTTTGTGTTTCGAATTTTTTAGATAGTTAAAAATCAATTTCAATGCAGAAAGATATAAATTCTTTATAAAACTAGGTGCGTGAGCTTGCAAATTTTACTAAAAAATTGATATTTAATTTCAATCACAAATTATATGTCTCAATTCAATTCACATCAATCATATTCAATCACAATTTACATAATTTAAAAAGGAAATAATAAAAATTAATTTGCTTGGAATATTCTAAATTTTTTGGAACAACAAATACTTTAATTAAAAAAATCTATTTCGTTATAATACGCTACGCTCAAAATTAATATCAAATTATATCACAACGTAGAGTTGTTTTATAAGCATTTAAAGCTTCTCTGATTTCATTTAGCATTCAACTTACCAATTAAAGCAGAATTTATTTGAAATGACCATAGCAATGTTAGCGATGATATAGAGTTTGAGGCTATGGTCTAGCCATCTCATAGACGACATTGACGTTACTCTTACTGTGAAGTAATTTGAATCAGATGAGATATGCAATGGAGAGACGCCAAGTCCTTCAGATACCACTAGTCATAGGAATGCTCTGAGTACTCTTCATTAAGTTCCATCATGGCATTCAGAAGGCGAGCAGATATCGAGGTATCTGATATCGTGCTTATAATCAGAGCCTTAAGAAATAAATGGATTTATATAGTGAATCAAAAAATCTTGAAAATGAGAAATTTGATCAAAATTTTGGTGTATAGAACATGCTTTGATAGTGTATACCAGTATTTCTATCTGATGATAGTTTGAAAAAAATATTAATAGCAAGAAAATAAATTAAATATATAATTTGATTGGCTCATGTGTAATCACCATTCTCTTCAGTGTTTGGATGTGAACTATAATTTCATTTAAAGTTTAGTGAAATAGTTATATTATTTAAGATTTATTAAAGAATCCAAATGATAGATTGTAGCACCTACTATTCGCTTATAGTTAATCCCTTCGGAAATGAATGCAACTTTTTGACAAATCATAATAAATTTAAAATGAATAATTTCATTGTATTTCTGATATGTAGAATTTCATTTTGATTCAATGCATCAAAATATTTATAAAAGGGAATTCTGGAGAATACATTAAATGAGGGAAGATAAATTAAACGAACAATTTCCTTTACTTTCGGGCAATAAATATTTTCTTCAAAACTTGGGAATGAATTTTGATTTCATTTAGTTCTCAATAAAAGACCTGTATTATTTTGGATTTACTAAGGAAGCTCAGGTACTATTTCTCAGAATTTAGATAATATAAAGTTGCAAGTGAATAGATGACCGTATTTACTGTTTGCTTCTAATCAGAATCTTAAGAAATAAATACAGCTGAGCGATGAAAGAAAAGAAATTTGAAATGAGTAATTTAATTGAATTTCTGATGTATAGAGTATGTTTTCAAAAACTGTACGAAAGCTTCTAGCAAGTGAAATATGGAAGGAAAAATTGATTTCACAAAAATGAATCAAATGTATGATTTGATTAGTCTCTTTGAAACCAATGCTAACTTCAAAATTTGGAAGTTTATTTCATTTGATGCTTAGTAAAATGCCTGTATTTTTTAAGATTTATTTAGGATCGTAGAAATACAGTCGAAATTTAAATATTAACTACTAATTGTTTATGTTATAGAAGCTTGGAAGAGAACAGAATATATCATTTAACATTAGTTGACAAGCAGAACCTTACAAACAAATTCAGTTCTATGATATATAATTAGAAATTCTATATGTAATTTGATTAATTTTTTACATTAAAAGATTTTATTTAAAAAAATTCTAAATGAAAGATAATTTAATTGAAAGCAAAATCATATTCATAAACAATATTTCAGATTTATTAGGAAATGAAAATTAATGAAATCTGCAAATTAAAACCATACTCTCGAACGAATTCTAATTAAATTAATGTATAATTTCATTTTTTAAATCAAAATATAATTTAATTCAAAATGGTTTTCATGCTTTCTAAATGAAAATGTTTTCTCTTTCTTTGTATGGTTACAATTTATATAACTTAATTAAGATAGCTTCATTTTTTAAGATGGAAAAGCGAAAGATTGCTAAAAAAATTACTCAAAGATCTCATTTTTGTTTTCTAACTCAGTAAAAAAAATTGGAAGTTTTCTTTTTTATTAATTTACAGAAGGAAGTTTTTTAATCACACTACAATTTTATATTTTGTGCATGATTCTAGAAATTAGAGATTTTATGCTAAATGATTTTCTTCACCACGAATGTGTTTACTTCATTTCTATAGTTTTTAATACTTATTTCCTCAATGACTTATAAGAAAATAATGCTTCAGAAATTTTAAATAAGATACTAGCTTTTGTTTGTTTCTCCTTAATAGACTGTATACAAGAAAAGCGTTAAGCTGATTAATTCTGTTAGATAAAATAATTTTGTCCGTTTTTATCGATCAAACGCTTGATATTTTCTGTAATTCTGTCTTCAGTTTTTTATTCTGTATTTTTCAAATTTCAAATTAATCTCTTACAGTTTTTAAAATTAAAATTAGTTTTTTTTTGCATTTTATGAAGATTAAAGCGAGTATTTAAATTATAATGCATCATTTATTTATTTACTTAAATATATAAATTATAATTGGTTTTATAATTTTGCTAATTCAAATATATTAAAAATTTATTTTGTGCGACTAAAATAATAGAAAAAAGGCAAAGTATCAGGGAAATAAATAATCAGATGAGTAAGTGTATAATATTTATTTATTTTTTCATATTATTATTTAACTTGGCTTGTTTCAACTAGTGGCAAAGTTCCGTTTAAATAGAATAGAC